>JAKUCM010003501.1:0-86241 GCA_023374145.1 Lepidium sativum
CGTGTTGCTTTGGTTTTTCAGATCTTTTGTAGTTTTTGTAGTGTCTTTTTAGGTCAAAACAAGTTAGATTGGATTTGGGCACCCAAGACATGTAATCATTCGAAACTAGTGGTTTTTACGAGCTCAGACCGATCGCTCCACATCTGGGACCGACCTATCCTATTTATAAGAAGATGTGCATGATCGATGGACCGACCAAGTCCCTATGAAGGTCATTAATGACCCAACGATTGATCGATCCAATTCAAGACCAATCGGTCCAGTCCTGCGTTTAACGAGAAACTACACAGGATCCGCAGAACGACCAAGGTGATCCAAGAGTGACCGATCTCACCTTGGACTAATTTATCCTTTTCCAGACAGATCAATCCGGCCTGATTCCTTGCGCGAAGAAAATCAGAAAATTGCCTTTTTTTTACCTAGTTTAACTTATTTTGTACAAGATATGATTATATGCTATTTAAACTACGATTGTTCACGAACATTTTGGGACACAGTTTTCATTTTCTTGTACCATAACTCTTAGTTTATGTTGTCTATATTACAGGGCGCCTCTAAATTTGAGATATTATTTGTATGTGATAAATTGTAAACGTAAATAATAATAAAAAGAATATGAACGTTTTTCTATAAATAACATAATCGTAGGAGAAGGGTCCGACTTTGGTTTTGTTCCAAGTATGGAAACTAAACATAATTTTTCATAATTTTCCTTAGAAAACTTCTCCTTATACGTAGGAGATCTTGATTCAACAATTGAAGAAGAATGAATTATTCAACATATTCAATAAAATTACTTATAATATCTAGAAACCGAAACATTGGTTCGTCTCTTGGTTATGGGATATGTCAATTTTAACTATAGCTCCCCGAGTAAATCACACTATTTTGTTTGTAGTAAAATTAATACAATGGTTTATTGATCAAAACAGGGTAAAAATTACAGGAATAATTTGGATTCTCGTTTTGGATGACAAATATGATGTTCGAAGTTTAAAGTATTAGAGAAAAAAAAATCAATCCAGATCCCCTACATGGCGTGTCCCTGAGTTTCTATTTATAGATGCGAGCCCTATTGATCATATATATACATATATATGGAAAGAGTGTGGAGCAAGTTAAACTAAAAGGAGAATGGCTTGAGGAACAAGGAAGTGAAGGCCTAAAGGAGAAAGAAAGAACCGCGGGACTGGACTGGGCCGAGAGAAGTCTCGGACGCGGGAAGGAAGCGGGTCCGTGGATTGGCCGAGAAAGCCTCGGACGCGGGAAAGTAGCGGGTCCGTGGACTGGGGCCGAGAAAGCCTCGACGCGGGAAGGGAAACTATACGTGGGCTGGGCCGAGAAAGCCTCGAACGCGGGAAGGCCTCGGACGAGAACTCACCAACCCGTACGAAGGGTGCACGCATCCCGAAGAAGACGCGGGCATCCTGAGAAGCTTCAAGCGCAAGTCTCTTGGGATTTGGACCTGGAGAGCGACGTCTAAAAGATGTTGGGGACCCACCTCTGCACCTAGGACTGCCAACAACCCGGCGTAGGACCGCAAGAAGCCGTTGACGTTGCAGAGGGCCCACCAGGACGCGTGCGCCTTGCACCTACCCGCGGGACCACGAGCCGCCCCGGGACCACCTTCTCCAACGGCCTTATTTGTTTTCTAACGGCTAAATTGTGATATTTTGGGGGCTTTCTTTACTCCATTTTGCTATATATATGTATGTGTTGTAGTGAGATATATTATGGAGTCTTAATTCAATGAAAAATGGTTCTAATTCATTCTTCTTCAATCTCTTCTCTACATTAATTCTCAAAGCTTCTTAATTCTCATATTCTTAAGCTTCTTAATTCTCATATTCTTACATGGGTATCAGAGCAATAAAGATCCTAATCTCATTCTATTTCTAGTCTTAAAATTCTACTATCCTCATTAATCTCGAAAATTCTCTCAAAATCTTCCATTTCGATAAAACTATCATGAAATCCAACAAAGGTGCATGTATACCGGTAATTCTTAAGGGGCCTAACTACATGCTATGGTCAAGGACTGCAAGAATGATCTTGTGCAGCCGAGGGCTATGGAGTCATGTAGAGCCACCACAAGAAAAAAGGTTCAGAAGTCACCGATAAGGGAAAAAGGAAGGAAAGCTCCTCCGACGTGATAACTATCGATCAAGATAAATGGTTCCAAGAAGATCAAACGGTAATGGCTATCATAACTGCCTCTCTTGATCCGCATCTTCTTGAATCCTATCTTTTTTGTGAAACCACCAAAGAATTATGGGATACCCTCAAAGAGAGTATATGCAAATGTCTCCAATATCACTAGAGTATTTGAGGTTAAAAGAGCTCTAAATACTCTAAGTCAAGAGGATATGGAATTTGAAGATTACTTTGGTAAGCTAAGGGTTCTTTGGGCGGAGCATGAAATGTTAAGGCCAAGCACAATGGATCCCTTGTGCAAAATGAAAGAAAGGAGCAAGATAAGGTTTTTGGGCTACTTGGAGGCTTACATCCTTGCTACAATGACCCTCGTCAAATCCATACTAAGGGGAAAGAAGCTTCCAACAGTGGATGAGGTTTGTGCTCAAGTACAAAGGGAGCAAGGAAATATTGGGGCTCATCAATAGCAAGAGGGACTTAATCACCGCTCACAAGGTGACTTACAAAAATGAAGATAAGAGGAACGTTGGTGTGTGAGCATTGCAAGAAAAAGGGACATACAAAAGAGAAATGTTGGATCCTTAACCCTCATCTCAAACCAAACAAGTAGAAGGAACAAAGAGCAAATATAGCACAAGAAAATGTTGAGGGAGAAGAACCGGTAGAGACATCAAAAACCGGAGGAGGAGTCACGACAATGAGTGCAAAATCTCACGATGCAATTGTCAGAAGGCCGGACCTTGACGAAATTATTCAAGCCATTGCCAACTTAAAGGATTCTGGTATCTCTAATCTCTCTAAAACTCCAACTAACTCCTTAATTATTGATTCCCGGTGCTTCTCACCACATGATAAGTAATCCTAGGTTGATAAAGAATATAAAAACCAACCATAGGAAATGTTATTGTGGCTAGTGGTGAAAAAGTCTCAATCAATGGTATAGGAGAGTTGGAAGTGTTTAACAGGAAAATAAATGCGTTTCATATGCCAAAATTTACCTCTAATCTTCTTTCGGTTAAGAAAAACCACATCCGATTTAAATTGCTATGCTATATTTGGTCCTAACCATGTACAATTTCAGGATATTAAGAGTGGAAAAACCCTTGGAGGAGGAAATGACCAAAGATGGGTTATACCTTCTTGAAGGAAAATCGGCTCCAAAGGATTTACACTATGTTTCCGTTAGTAATTTAGATTCGAATGTTGGTTCTTGTTTTAATTCGGTTTGGCATGCTAGATTGGGTCATCCCCATTCTAGAGCCTTAAGTTTAATTTTACCTAAAAACTCTTTTGATCATAGTTCTTGTGAGGCTTGTATTTTAGGAAAACATTGCAAATCCATTTTCCCGAAATCTCAGTACCATTTATGCAAATTGCTTTTGATTTAATTCACTCGGATGTTTGGACTTCTCCTTGTGCCTCGAGAGATAATCTAAACTATTTTGTAACTTTCATTGATGAAAAATCAAAATATACTTGGGTTACTTTAATGGCATTTAAGGATCGGGTTTTTGATGTTTTCATCAATTTTCAAAATTATGTGACTAACCAATTCAATTGCAAATAAAGGTACTAAGATCGGATAATGGAGGAGAATATACAAGCACCAAGTTCAAAGATCACTTGAACAAATGTGGAATAATCCATCAAACAAGTTGTCCACACACTCCACAACAAAATGGTTGTGGCGGAAAGGAAAAATCGACATCTTATGGAAACTTCAAGAGCCATGATGTACCATATGAAAGTTCCTAAAAGATATTGGGGAGATGCGGGTATTAATAGCATGCTACCGTCATCAATCGACTTCCAACAAAAATCTTACAAGATGTGTCACCATACGAGTTTACTAAATAACACAAAGCCTTTCATTGAACACTTAAGAGTATTTGGATGCGTGTGCTATGTCTTAATTCCAGGGGAATTCATTGCAGCAGATCGAGAAGAACGTACAACAATGAGCGGCATGCACTGTTATCATTTCATGTGCATCATCTGCCGCGGTTGTTATCGTGCCGTTTTGACCACCGCGTCTTGCTTGGTGTGCTAAGTGTTTTGTGGGTCTGCCGAAACCATACGAGCCCGAATCCATTATGAGGCTAATTTTTCCTATAACATTTTGGGCCGAATGTGCTTCGACCACAATCTACTTAATCAACAGAGCTCCATCAAGTGCTATTGATTTATAAATTCCCAATACAAAGATGGACTTGCTTGCTCTCATTCCTGAGGATGAACCAGTCCCCTTTTCCTCGTTAATCTGGCCTATCGCTTTTCTCTTGCCAGAGATAGATTTTTTCCATAGTTTCAATGCTTCCCTTGGTCTTTCCACTGGAAATTCCAAAAGAATAACACCATGAAGTTTATCCACGAAGTGAATTGATTAAGTCTTCTCCTACCCCCAGTCCTGCGTCCTCAGACCACGAAGAGCACGAAACAACATGTCTTATCTCACATTTATGGGTTCGACTTCCTTTACACGTGGCGCTGTCCAATTGGTCGTACCCACGGCGAGCAATGATGATTTTTCAGAGTGGCTTGTTGGGAACGCTTCGTTCTTGCGTGGGAGCGTCTCCCACTCTATATGTCTTTTGCTAATTGGTGTGTGGCTTGTCTATACCCCCACTGGCGCGTGGCTTTGTTTGAGGAGACGATTGGCGCCGTTTCGACTAATGTCGCTTCAGTCCTCCAAATCCCAGCCTTAAATTCTATTTCCTTCTTCATCCTCCTTAAGTCGTTTCAGCGTCCGGTCATCTGACATCATCAGGTATATTTTCTCTCTTCTGTCTATCTTCTTTTTGTGATTCTCATTTTCTCTGTGGTTTGCAATTTGCTCTTTGTCGTTCATTCGTCGCGCGAGTCTAGAATTTTTAGTTTTTCTGTTATTGGGACCCATCTTTAGTCAGGTAGTCATGAGGTGTGAATCAAATTTCCCGTTCTTCCCCGCTTCTGGGAGGCGCAGCGGGCGAGTCCACAGAGGTTGATTCTCCGGTGGCTCCATCCATAGCCTGGGACGAGGATTCTAGTGGACTTGGGGAGCAGATCGCTCGCCGTGATGGCGCTGCTGGTTCTGCTTTGTGAGTGGTCGTCCACATTCCAGTTAGGACATGTGTCGAGGCCGTCATGTTCCGCTTTTTGTTTGGATTAGTCGTCGCTCTGACCAGGGCCACGCCGGGCGTCGCATGGGATCTTTCCAACGAGGTGCTGCGGGATCGAGATGAACTCCGAGCGTGGCTGAATGGCCTAGTTCATAAGTCGTCGACGTGCACTAATGCCTCACTCGAGAGATTAGACTTAACGTAAACCTGTTTTGAAAGAATGAGGAAACCAATGCGAATAGGTTCCAATTTTCAGTCGATAGAAAGCTACAAAACTTGTCTCTGGCATAAATTAAAACCAAGTCTAAGAAAAACCTCTCAAATTGTATGGTTCCTCTGCTTAAAACTATCAACTATCTAAAGCTACTTTTGTGAGATAGGAAGCCTCTCAAAAGGGGTTACAACCTGTTCGTTGGAGGTTTAACTCTGTAAATACGAACGATCCAGTTCGATGTTGTGTAAGCTTCTTCTAAGTGTTCAAGTTTGATGTCTTTTGTTTCCTATCTCCACTCCTCTTGCTCTATCATACCTGCCAAATAATATCACAACTCAACTTCACTTAATGATATCGAAGAGTAAATGTGTTTATGATGAATTGAGTTTATCTTCAAAATGACGCAAGTAGGTGTTTGACGTACCCAGGTGGCTTGCCGTATTCTGTGGTCAGTTCGCCGAACCTGTAATAGCATAACTTGTACCTACACGAATATATGTTTAAGATTAATTGCATTGTTTTCAAATTTAGCTCAATTTCGGGAGATGCTAAAGTGAAGTGAAACTTACATGAGACAGTTCAACATCTTTGGCGATGCACCCTTGTCGACACGGAACTCACCATTAACAAGGTAATCAGGTTCCTTGATCACTGGGAATACTCCACCTCCAATTCTCACCATCCACAAGAACCTAACCACAATTTAATTTTTAATATTAGTAAAAAGGGAAATCAGCAAATCCACACATCAACTGAATTAAGAAGGTCTCCTTATAACCCACCAAGAGCGAAAAAAGTAAATCAGAGGTATATCATCAATGGTATTATGGAGATGTATGAAACAACAACTAAATCCTAGTGGACGACTCAAACCAATTGCCACAAGCCAAGTATAATCCAAACAGTTTGTTTCTAAATCATCATCCACTTTCAATTTGGTTTAAAAATGATCCATTCACTGCCCAAGTCATCTGTTTGCTCATTACTAACCAATGACGACCATTTACCCACACTAGTATAACGGAAGTTACTTAATAAGTCAAATTTTCAAAAAGAGCAGAAAAAGTATTCGTTTGACAAGCCACCAATCAATGCCTTGTTTGACTGACTAAAAACAAGAGGAACACACATGAGATGATGTTTAAAAAGACTTACTTGTTGATATCATCTGAAGAATAACCAGTTACACCACCAAAGACGACCCAAAACATAGTTCACATCAAGTGATCTCATGATGTCAATATGCCTCGTCTTCATAAGAAGACATGGCACGTCCAACAGTAGCTATATGAGTGTTGTTCCAGGCGTATTATTATCAACGATGACAGTTCTGTTTCCCATGGCAGTTATTTGATACCCATAGTCCCACCACGACATGATCTTAGCATCTGTGGGAGTATTTTGCCTAAGCCAGTAGTAGGCCCTCGCGGTAATCATCAAATATGATTCTGTTCCCATGGGCTCCTCTTGCAGCTAGGACAATTGAGGGTGACGAATATGCCTCTGATGTCACCCACGTGCAGTGAATAGCATATCTACTCAACAGATAAAATACACCAAGAAGAAGAGCAATAGCACCATTCTTTTGGAAAGGTTGAGACTGATCAAGTAAAACCTGTAAGGATGTATGATAAAAATATTAAACAGTTTCCTTTCAGCAAAGAACTGACCTACAATTAAAGGTAGTTGGAAAATGGTTAAAAATTTTAAACCAAAACAGATTGAAAAATTGGTGGGCACAGGGAAAATTAGAAATTTACCTTTGAAGAGGCTTTTGAGCTACTGGCTCCTTTCGTGGAACCTGTCTGGGAAGACTTTTTGTTTTGTCCATAACAGAGAAGTTAAATTCTTTACAGTTGCCGAGACAGCTATGGCACTGATAAGGCAAACTGCTGGAGTTGCGACGAGAATAAGCCGAACCATGACACCAGCAAAGTACAAGCTAGTGAGACCATACATGACGATAAATATTGTGGCATCTGTTAAACGCTTGAAACAGAAGAAAAGCCCCGCAGGAAAAAGGAAAAGCAGAATATGGTAGTCAAACATGAAGGACGACAGGCAGTAGGCTGATGCTCTGAGACAGAAGCAATAATGGGAATGTGATCCTTTGCATAAGTCGGGTCCAGCAATGAGTAAAATCGACCAGTCCATGGTGATATGTAGCCAGATGCTGTCCCAACACCCAAAGCAACACCACCAACCACAATAGCCGATGTTACAGTTATCCTCAAAAAGGTTTGGAACAACTTGGTGTCATTTAGCTGGTACTTCACCCAGTCGAGGAAGTAAAACACCTGCACAAGGAGAACAAATTTATCAAGATATGGTCTTTAAAGCAGTATACTTGAGGAGAAAGAACAGCAAGTAGATTCCTACGTCATTTCTCACAATCAACAGGTTAAACAGAAACCCCAATTATGTTACTAGATAGTATCTAGAGATACTAGAGAAGAACACAAACCAAGATACCAAATTGAATCAGAAAGATAGTCTACAAGCTTGAAAAAGAGTAACGATATCAAGTGGCAGAAAGAGGGACAAACCTGCATCAATAAGAAGACACCCATTGCACCCATATGCTCACCAGATTGAACATGTTGAACAACCAACAAAACGAATTTGCATCGCAAGCAACATCCCCAAGAACATATACATACAGTTATAAGCAACGTAAAGCCTCATCGAATACCTTCCCGTGATCAACAACACCAAAACGTAAAGCGGAACATAAGTTAATAATAAAAACATATCCTCCCCAAGCCGAGACCATTGTAAAAGTAACCAAACGCAGAGCCCAAGAGCCCAAGCCAACGAACCAGTGTTCACCGCTTTAACAAAGAGAAATAAAATGTCAACAAAAGAGCGAAAATTGCGACGGCTTCGTTATCATACGAGCCAGCTACAGACCGAGAAATGTAGCCAGGACAAATTGCGATTAGAGCAGCAGCGACAAGCCCAGCTCCTGTATCCCAAATTTCTTTACCAAAGAAATACGCAACAAGAGTCGTATTGGAGGCGAAAAATGGTGCAGTTAAAACACAAACCTCACGAATATGAACGAAGAACCTGAGAAATCGCAGCGTCCCAGTAGATTAATGCGGCGGTGACCATCAGACCGGGATAAAGCGTACCTCCGATAATTCGACCAAGAGGGTACCAACTCTCGGAATCAAACCAGTTCCAAAACTCGTAGAAACCTTTCTCGGTAAGGAAAAGAGTCGTACGGTAGTTGAAATAAGGATCAAAATTCGTGGATCATTGATTCATATCGAAGAACACTGAAGAGCCGAGCAATGAAAGCTAAGACGGTAGACGAGACCGAGGATCGAGACACGAAGCAAGAGCTCTTGCTGCTTCGTCTTCAATTTCAGGGATTTAAAAGAGAAATAACTGTGTTGAGCAGATCTGGGGTCGTCGGCTTCTTCGCCATGGAATCCGAATTCGACGAGTCTGCCTTTCCTCCCAATTTTTCTGAGGAAATGGACAAGTATCGATCTCCAACAGCTTTGATGTTGAGTCAAGTCTCCGTACAGAGAAGAGAGTAGAGAGCTCAAGCTCTGTGAACTTTCCATGGGGATTTGTGACATTTTTTTGTCTTCATAGATCAGTGATCCAGTGGAAAGTGAAGTGAGTGGTACATTTGGGCTTTAAGCCTTCAAATATTATTTTTCATAACAGCCCACCAATATTCATTACCCACAAAATAAAAATTTATTTACATCAAATGATGTCTTTTTTTTTTCTTTTTTATCAAATATACAACAATAAATGTATAATTAGATTATGTATGAAAGGCATATAACTTGTGAAGTTACTCTACATAATATGGAATCTGGCTGCAGAAGGTATTTACTATTTAGCATTTGCAAAAGCTCTATGGCTTTGGATCTCAGCGTATGTTAGTGTAAGTGCATGCCGAAGTTTCCTAGGAGACAAAACCCTCAACCTCTGCCAAGAATGTAGCTGTGACAGGCCGATGATCTGATAGCTTAATCTCGTTTCTTCTGTAACTCAAAAGCTTCATTCTTTTTCCATTCCAAATGATGCGGTCACACCTGATCAATCACATAATTAATGGTTTGTTCTTGTTCCTGCCTATACATAAAATAGTTGTATCGTTGTGTTTGAAGACAATACCAGGCCGGTCTACGTTTCCCAGATTCCGGGTCATCTCCAATGTAGTTTTCTGAATTGATTTCATATTTGTATGTTGGTGGAAAACTTAAAAGGTTCCTTCTAACCATCCATGGAATACGTTCCCTTTAGCCCTTTCTATTGAAAGCTACCAAAGAATACGACATCTCATTTCAGTCTTAGCTTCTACCCTTTTATCAAAATTTTGCTTCCCTTCATTGAGGGCTTTGGTATTTAGTACAAAAACAAAAAAGTGCAGTAAAGTACCTGGTCATTCTCAGCCAACCTTTGCCATTCCTTTCTTGCAATAAGCTCATGTGTTTCCTCATACGATAAGTTAATCCGATAATTCAGATCTCCCAGCCAGATTATTCTTCTACAGAAGGTTTAGCATGTTATGTTCATAAAATAAGAAAAAATTATGGTGGAATGGATCAGTTGAGAGAGAAACATACTCGTGATCTAGTATGCTTCTTGGAATCTCATTGGAATGTAAAGAATCCGGATTAAATTGCGTTCTTCTATGAATTTCACGTACATCATCATTATCGTTTCTGGTAATCTGTATCATTTTCGCCTGATGACAGATGCGTGCACAGGAAACAAAATGGTGTTTGATAGATTGACATGCTCACAGATACAGATCCCTGTAACACCACAAATAACCGTAAGTCATTGCCTTATTTGCTAGCCCAGGAACAACTTATTTAGAGGAACTAGAAAAATCAAGACCTTGTTGCCAATGTAGCCCATAATACCAACACCAACGGTAGACACACAAAGGTTACTTATGTGCTTGCGCAAGCTCCTCCCGGACCCAGATGGTGAGAAACACTCCCACCATCTGTTTGCTCACAATCCGTACATATGATGGTTTTCTTAGATTCGTGATAGTCAGATTCACTGGCTTGAAGGAACCACGTCTATCCGAAACATGTTGATTAAGAAGCCTCAATGGAGGCTCTGGCCAGCTCAAACCAACTCTCCTCAGTGTAACTAACTCTTCCTTTCCTTTGGGAATCACTATTTATTTGCAATGAGAGCAGAACGGGCGGGTGTACTTGGTGATGAAAATTGTCTCTGTAGAGCTTCTTTGTATTGGCAAGCAAGATGCTTTGTCAATGGTAGAGACCCAAAGCGTCTATATTAGTAGGTGAATGATCGTTTACAATTGGTCTGTCCGTACTTTCATCAGAGATATTCGTATCCATTGCAGAAAATCGCATTGTAAGCATCATGACTGGTTTCAATAAATATATCTTGTACACTATAAAGAGCCTCTTCTGATTGCCTAAACTTTGATGGAGAAGGGGGATCGCTGTGACTTACAATCTTCAGCTTTCTAGGTCGAACTCGATTTAAGGCATCCACGTATCATATTCTCCCATTCAGCAACAGGCTGGCCATTCTCCATACCGAAAATGTTTACAGCATTTAAGGGAACAATTTCCTGAAGACTGGAATGAAACAAACCACGCATTTGAATCATAAACACTGAATACAGAATCATTCACTATGGTAGTTATATGAAAGATTCAGAAAGAAAAAATTATACCCAAGAACATAAATGTCCGCAGGCTCAACAGTGTCTAGCCAGCTCTCGCTATCCAAGTCAGCTGGTGGAACTCTTCCTCCAACATTCCATGTCCCGGCACAGATTCTGGCTACATCAAAACCACATACCAGGGACTCACTACGTGTGGAGTTAAGCAACAGAGAAGCTGTTTGCACACATTTAAACAATTGAATTTCTCAAAGCAATGTTCAACAATATAACACTGGAGAAGGAAAGAGGGACAGGAAACAAAATGTATTTCTGCAACAGCGAGCAAATACAAAGACATGACGGATGCAAGACAAGCAGAGAAACTAAAGACCTGATTGCTTTGGTGTCCATATACTGCACCCTGAAAGTCTCAGAATTTCTTCTTCTAAGCTTAGGCCCATCTGAAATGAATTTTGAATACATACAATTAAGAAACTGAATCTGAATTGAGTGGAAATGTTCATCTAATTAACGCTATGGCCGATCAAATTACCGTCACGAAGACATTCATCTTTCGTAACTCCAGAGCTACGCGGGTCGGATTCTGCTACGCAAAGTTCAGATTCAGTCACAAAACAGATAATGAAAAACATATCGAAGTCTAATTATTTCCGGAGAATCAAAGTGAGGCTTACCTTGGTTGACGGAAATAGTGAGGCAGTCTTCGTATTCATCATCAGTATCGGCGCTATAATCTGATTCTGTAGAAGAAACGTTGAACCATTTACGAAGAACAAGACGTGACCAGTAAAGCTGGAGACAAGAAAAAGCTGAACAGCATATTGTAGCCCAAGTAATCTGCGAAAACTTCACTCAAGTTATCCCCAAAATTGGGAAACAAAATAAACCCTAATTTAACCAAACTACACGAATAGCAAATAAAGGAGAATGAAAAGATTAGTATACCTCCGTTCGCCGTGATCTCGCTCGTACTTCCGCCATAAACTCCGGTCAAAGCCAAAGAGAAGAAGAAGTTCAAGGAAGATGAGGTCGCGGTTGAGAGACTTAACGACCTTGGGTGGGAGACTGGTTGTTAAAAATCAATAATGTTCCCGTTTAGAATGGATTAAAATTGCTCAACTCAACCGGTTAAGGAGACAAACTCCACAAAATTGTCTTCTTTACTTTTTTTGTTAATCCAAATTTTTTTGGTTTTTAGAGAATCACCAACTAGGATGGACTTGTAGAAACCTACATCATTTTGTACAAAAGATTGAAATCTCTGAAAACCGATGCATTATTCTTATTCACTATAATTTATTTGAAAATCATTTTTTTTTAATACTGAAGACCAATCTATTAACTAAATTCGTACATAATATAGACCATAAGATTTGATTCATAAATATAAGATAATATTTGTCTTTAGTGGACTTATTACCAATCACTATACTAATACAACTTCATAATCAGAGAAGTCTATATAATATTTTTTAACTAAATAGAAATGAATAGAATTTTGGGACGTATTAGTTAGCTAGGAAAGAAAACAGAAAGAAAAAAGGTGTCCAACAATGTTAGTTTTAGAAGTAGGTTAGCTAAAACATCCAATAATTAGCGGCCGTATTAAAGCTTTACGAGCGTGCATGCAGATAGATTAGCAACACTAAAATTAGTATATTCAATGTAAATCTCTATGGCCACCTACAAAACACTTCTTTATCTCTTTCTCTTGTTGTAAAGCCATGTAGTCATGTAGGTGTTATTTACATATAGCAAAGTTTTTTTTAAATGGTCTAGTATTTAACTAAGACAAAACTGATAATTGTAATTTTCTTTTGTCAATAATAATTAGACTAAATAGTTTTAATGTATAACCAAAATTTTTTAATTAAAATATAAATTTCAAAATATTATCATTTAATATTAGTACATACTCATATGTTTTACTACCACTGTTTTTTAATAAATGTACAAATTTCACCGGGAAACATAGTTCGAATATTAAAAAGCCATTTTTTTCTTTTTTATTGTCTTGGAAGAGCTAATCTTAGGAAACTAAGGATAAACTAAAGTATTATGAAAACAAATTTAAGCAAAGCTAAAGTATATTCTATCCATTTATGGTGTGTACAAACCTTTAAATAGGCAATAAAAAAAAGGTCAAAATTTAAAAGTATATTTTATACATTCCTTCATGTGAGTGTTTATATAATCAAATATTTGATGCTGCTCTCCTCCCAAAACGCACCCACCTCCTTTGTCTTGGTAATGTAATTTTGATTTTTACGTATCGTTTTAATTAATCGTACTATTGTTTTTTAGCTTACACGTAATTTACGATATTTCAAAGAAGATTAAACAATACTATTAAATTACAAAGAAACACGACAAGAACAACAGAGGCTTCCCTCATATATCACTTTTAAGTTTTTAACCTTTCACTGTCTTCAAGGCCATGCTGCCTCTAATTACTTCTGTTCCCTATTCGTACTCCTGAGGTCCTAATTTATTCATTACCAATATTATTAGGATCTTTTGTTATCATTTCGTCTTTGATATACTGAAATTTAGTGGAAATAAAATATTTTTGGTAAAGTAGTTAACTTTAAAGTTTATTATTTTCTATCGGAATTCAAACCGATTTTGAATGGTTACATGGTCTCACAAAATAATATTTGGAATATATGAGAATTGATGTTATGAAATAGGTCTTGTCAAATATATTTAACAGAGTGATTCATTTTGGTGGTCATCTTTGAGTATTTGATATCTAAGAATGGTGAATGATTATTTCAAAAATATATATTCCTTTTGATTTGTGTTATTTTGGTAACTTAGGTTTTCCAGATCAATAAAAATAAACACCGGACCAGAATCTAAAAGTGTGGTCTTATATGGTTTCTTGAACGAATGGTCATGGGCTACAACTAATATTAGGGTAAACGAAAACCATGTATGTTTATATCACAAGCACTACAAGAATGGGAAGGCCAATCTGACAGTCGAATCCGTCAATAGTGGTAGGAAAAAGGTCATTTCCGACCCACTATTGACAGCTTAGGAGTTGTAGGTTTGAGATGGTCGGAAAACAAAATTGTGTCAAAAACGGTCGGTAATTTCACACTACAAGAAACCTGTCAGTAGTGGTCGGTTATAGTCGGAAAGAACGGTCGAAAGAAGTCGGTAATTTCCTACTACAAAGTCTGCGTCAGTAAAGGTCGGTTTGTGGCGGAAGGGTTTGGTCGGTAATGCCCGTCAGTAGCCGTTGGTCTGAACCGACCACTTCCGACCACTCTGAAGAGCCGTCGATTACGGTCGGACACGAGCGTAGCCAGTAGATATTGGTTATTACCGACCACTACCGACCGACTACCAATGTTATTTTTTCCGCGTTTTTAGTAACGTTTTACTATTAATTTTTAATTTTAAAATTTTAAAATTAAATCCGAAATTATAAATTTTAAAATGTAGGAAGAATTAAAAAAATATTTACAAAATCCGGAAATGTTAGTACGAGAAACGAAATATTTACACGATTGTTTTTATAATGTCAAACTAGTTCCCTGGAGGAGAATCTGAAAGAGAATTCCCCAGGGCCGAGAAACTCTGGAAAATAGCTTGGAATTTTGCTAGTTCGGCCATCTGTTCCTTCTGCATCCTCTCAAAGTCCTGGAATCTGGCATTGTTTTCCGCAAGCTGACGCTCCATGACTTCCTCCTTTTCTCGTAGCTGAGTCAGCTCTTCCTGCTCTTGCTGTGATAAATGGCTTTGCGGGACACGGGTAGAGAAGCCGTCAGAGGTAACCAAGTTCCCAAGGCCGAAGGGACGACCCTTAGTACGAGGAGTAGACTGAAAAAACAAAATTTGATTACGAAGTAAAAAGAATTAAAATATGAAATTTTATTAAATATTTAAAATACCTCAATAACAAGTTGGTCTATTTCTTCTCGGGATAATTGAGAAGAGGTTCCTTCACCTGCTTGGCTGCGCTGGGTGAGGATGTCGTCCCGCTTTCGCCTGACTTTCGCGAGGACGTCGAGGACCTTCTTGTCCTCCACCACATTTGTCTTCTTGTTAGTGTGGGTGTCCTCCATGAGTAAGAACAAATCAGGTTCTTCGCCAAGTTGTGAAGCCTTAGTAAAAAATTTAGTACAAATATTAGTAAAAATAAATAAAGGTTGTAAGTATTAAAAAAAATGAAATAACAATAGACATACCAGAATGCGGGATCGTTGCTCATAAGTCTGAGCACCGTTGTTGTGGGTAGCGATGTCAAATCCTCCGCGATCGCTCCTCCGATTGGTAGTGTTTCTAATCGCCACCTTTTGGGCTTCCTCGCACTCCTAGTACACGATGAACTCTCTAAAGCGTTCTGGATTGCAATGTATAGGAACCTCGCCTTTTCTGCCTTTCCAGAACTTCTTCCACTCGTGTATGTTGTTCTTGTACGAGGTGCTACACTGTTGTCAAACTCCTCTCGGACATGGGGAGTCAACGCAACTTCCCAATTGTAGTCTTGCTACAAAACAATAATATGACTAATTAAAAAGCATTAATATAATTAAAAATTTTTAAATGCTCGAGAAGGTAAATATACATTACCGTGAACTGTTTGAACCAACTTTCCTTCTATGCTTGCGGGAAATCCTTGTATTTAGGATACGCAAAGGGGAGCTGATGATGAATCATCTGCAAAATTGATTTTCTAATCCCCTTGTCGTACCGAAACCTACAAAAAATATAAAACATTTGGCTATTGTAAAAAGAAATGGAATTAAATATGAAAGTTAATTACAAACTTACCAAGGACCTCCTGATGTTGGATCGAGCTTTGGTAGGTGACCACGACCTTCTGCAGTAAGAAGTTGCTCGATAGTTAGAGTCGCGACTGTGCCTAGAGGTTGTGATTCTGGAACTGATCGCGGGCTGGGGGTGGGACTCTGAGTCTGATCGGAATCGATGCCATGGGCAGACTGTCTCAGGCGCTGGAAATCACTGTAGCTAGCCCTGCAAAAGACGATAGGAATAACAAAACAACAAAGAATAGTAGTGCATGCAAATTTTTATTAAAATGTTGTGTTTTCTCCTAAGAAAGATAATAAAAGTGTAGTAAACTTTTCAAAAAGTAGAATTGAATTAGAAACAAATTATGAATGCTTTATTAAAATTTATCCTACAATTAAAAACAATTACTAGTGTCTTATTTAAAATTACGATAGATTTAGAAAAAATACGAGTAATTTAAAAATAATTAATACTGGTTTATAAATAATTCCGATATATTTTAAAAAAGATTAGGTATGATTCATAAAAAATTACAATTGCGTTAAAAAAAATTACGAATTATTTTTAAGTAAATTACGATTGATTTATAAAACAATTACGAGTGATTTAAAAAAAATTACGATTGATTTATAAAACAATTACGAGTGATTTAAAAAAATTACGATTAATTTTTTATAAATTATGTTTGATTTTTAAATAAATTACGATTGATTTATAAAAAAATTACGAGTGATTTATAAAAAATTACGATTAATTTATTAAAAATTATGATAGATTGTTAAATAAATTACGATTGATTTACAAAAAAAATTACAATTTGGTTATAAAAATTTAGCACAAATCTGCCAAACCACCGCAACAATGGCTCACCACTGGAAAACATAATCGATTGATCCAAATAATTACAAAGCAAAACATAAACACCAAGAACATCAACCTTACTCTTCAATTTTTTTTCAAAATTCTCAAAATCAACGAAATCAAAGATCATGACAAGCTAACTAGTCTATTGGCAAATTAAAGACATACTCTAAATGAGACTGTGATTGAAAATCAAAATGTATGCATCAACTAAGGCTAAACTACCGGATTCACTAAATCGAAATGTAAGTGAAATTGAGAGTGATTGAGCGATCTACTTACATAGGAAAAGAGATGGGTGGGGTTGAGGGAGCTTCGCCGTCGATCGCCGGCCACCGGGATGCCTCGCCGTCGGAGTCGCCTGCGCAGAAGAAGAAACGATTTCTTGGAGAAGACGAAGTGGAGAAGACGTCGATGGTGGTCTTAAAGGTGTACCGATCAAAACCGGTCGGTAACGGTCAGCTAATAAAAATAATCGACACGTTTTTTCAGCGTGTCGATAACACTTCCTCTTCCCTCCTAAACCGGTCGGTTACGGTCGATTTTTTCCTACAACTTCCGACCACTTCTTTTTTTTATATATTTTTTAATTTAACCGGTCAGTAGTGGTCGGTTATGTAAATTACACGACCTGATTTATGAAAGGTTCCCGCTTAATCTTCCCTCCTTATTCGGTGAGTAGTGGTAGGTTATTTCCTTACATTTCCGACCACTATTTTTTATTTTTTTATTTTTTTAATTTAAATTATCAATGGTCGCATTATGTATACGTAATATGATTTCATCCCGACCGGAATGGTATTTTATTGCAAAACATTTTAAGGATACATAACATTTTGGAATCATGAGTGACCAAATATATTTAATTACTCAGTATCAGATCCGTTGTCATCTGACCTAGAATTGTCATTTGAGTCGTAATTCCGACCAAACTCTCCAATCTCTTCGTCTGAATTATCGTGGACAGTAGCATCTTCATGGTGGGTCATATAGACACATAGGTCAATAATCTCTAATGGTCCAATTGTCCCTGATGTACTTTGCTGCATTGGTTCAGTTTCGAAAACCCCGTTGAGCCTTCCTCTTGGGGGTATGGATGCGACGGTTATCCACCCGTTTCTTCTATTTGAGTTCTGTGGGTATGGGATATAGCAGGCCTTGGATTGCCTGTGATGCGAGCACAAAAGGTTTGAACTTTTGTAGCTTTCTTCTTGTGTTAATAGACGTGACACCAAACTCATCTACAATAACACCAGTACCAACTGTATGATCGTACTTGCCTCCCGTGTTTCCCAAACGGACTAAACCCATCTGTACTTAACCCGAGATATACATTCCTATTTTCCCCGGCAAAATCAGGATATTTATATTGAAAATGTTTCCACGCCTTAGCATCCGATGGGTGTGCGATCTCCCCATGTGAATTATGCTCCCCATGCCATCTCATTGCAGCTGCTGTACGTTCTGACTGATATAACCTCTTCAACCTATCTGCTTGAGGTAAATACCACATTCGCTTGTATGGGACCCATCCTCTACCACTACTTCCTACATACCGAGGTTTACGACAGTAACGACATTGCAGTGCATCTGAATTCGCCCTCCAATAAATCATACAGTTATCTATACAAACATCTATAATTTCATATGGCAATCCAAGGCCTGCAACCAATTTCTGTACCTCGGTGTAAGAACCATGAGAAATATTATCTTGTGGGAGACTCCTCCTAAATAAACTAGCTATCGCATCTACGCATGTCTCCGCTAAATTGTAATCTGTCTTGATATTCATCAAGTCAGTTGCAGTTGATAACAGAGATACGTTGTCATCACAACCACTATATAATGGCTTCTTCGCTGCCTCCAACATATCATAGAATCTTTGGGCTTCAAAGTTAGGTTCTTCACCTCTATTCCTTCCCTCCTCGAATGTTGGGATATTCTCTCTAAATGAATCGTTCACCATTTCAAAAAAACCCACAATTGTTTTCCATCTCTACAGTTCCTCTACCACCCAAACAACCTTCGCTATGTCCACGACTACTACCCACATTACCCATTGGTTCAACTATTTCATTAACATTTGATTCCACCCCTAAACCAACATCATTATGTTCACTTGTACTAGCAAAGTTAACCATAGATGCGTCCTCCCCATGACAGTACCATACTTTATAGCCATGAATAAAACCTCTACTATATAGATGAACCCATACTTGTTTCACAGTAATAAATCTCATATTACGACATTTTGTACAAGGGTAATACATCTTACCGGTTTCTAGCGTCAGCCTTTGATTTCCGGCGAATTCCATAAATTTTTTTAGTCCTTCCGCGTACTCGTACGTAAGTAATCCTGTTTCTGGATCATTTCTTTCTTGATCCATCCATGCACGAAACCGTATATTTGCCATTATGTTTTTTTTTTTGTGTGTTTTAAGTGAAGATGGTGAAAATGAAAGAAGGTTGCCGATTATATATAGTGCACATTTCCGACGGCTATTGACGGGTACACCTAATTATACACCTCACCTACTTGCTTTTCCGCGACAAAGACATGTACATGTGCGTAACGTGCTTATTTTACACCGGTTTACGGTCAAAAACGGTGGGAACCGGCAAGTCGTAGGAAGTGGTCGGAAATTTCCAACCGTTTTTGACCTCCTTTTTAATTTATAAAACTCCGGTCAATTGTGATTGTGGAGTTGTCGAAAATTCCCGACATCGTCTCTACGGTCGGTAATGTGGTCGGTCTTCGACCTTAATACTAGTAGTGTTCGGTCATTAACGGTGGAAAACCCGCTGGTGGTCGTTAGTGGTCGGAAACTTCCCACTGTTTCTGACCTCCTTTTTCATTTTTTTAATTTCGGTCAATTATGGTTGTGGAGTTGTCGAAAATTTCCGACAACGTATTTGCGGTCAGTACCCTGGTCGGTTTTGGACCATATTTCTTGTAGTGAAGGCATATGCGTGTGAGAAGGTTCGAACTCTTGAGGTCTCAGACATCCCAAAATTTGCTCAATCAGTTAACCATATATAAGGGCATTGGGTTCGGTTTTGAATAGGGGCAATATTTGGGTTTCACCAGTGATATCTTATCAAGTCATGTGTCACAAATAGTTGCAACATTCTTCTGATTAGTAGGACCAAATGTATCACCTAATAAAAGTAGATGAGTTTGCTTCATATTAGAAACAAGCCACAATATATGGTGTTGTAACTAAGTAGTCGATCATCAGCTTTGATAATATCGTCGTTTTATTATATGGCTTCATGTAATGTAAGAGAGCGAGGCAAGAAGATCCAAAGGTTTGGAGTGGCCGACAAAAGAGAGAAGATGATGGAAGAAGAAGACAAGACCAATAACATGTATTGTTACTTTCTTACCTACATTGCTTCATGGTTCGATTTTGTCACACCCTAAACCACTCAAATATATATATATATATATATATATATATGTGTGTGGATGTCACATTATGTATACAATATACAGTATAATTGTTGCTTATACGTTATTATTGAGATCTTGCTCTCGACCACCTATTAAGAATCGAAGACCGGCTTTGAAACTTGAAACAAAGACTGAGCAAAAAAATGGAGATGCTTTCTTCAGTGTTCAACAATATACATGCACTCTATTTTCTTTCCAATCTATATTTTGTTTTAAAATTTATTAGAACAAAAGCGTCTGTAGTCCAACGGTTAGGATAATTGCCTTCCAAGCAATAGACCCGGGTTCGACTCCCGGCAGACGCAATTGTTATTTTTTTGTATTTTCTCGAATGATAATGCAGTTTGTAACACCGAGTTAATTTCGTAATGTAATTCAAATATGTTGATTGCGAAAAAAACAAAAAAAAGAGTCACTAAGGTATCAGACATGTGAGTTATTAATGGTTTTTGAAACTGATGTTAGACAAAAATAATTTGGACTTAAATTTTCTACAAAATCATTGGCTGTGAACAACTTTATAAAAAGCAAAGCATAAAATTAACCTTGATTTTGTGAAAGTAAGACTTAAATTATATACACCTTGGGTTTGGAAAACATTACCAAAGAAATTCAGTTTTGTTTATTGTATATATATTAAAAGTTTTGAATATTTTCATAAGTAGAAATAATTTTTATATTTACAGAGCACACACATCCACGAAAAAACGGAAGGAAATCCGGTGACGCCCAAATCACTGCAATATAAAAATCATAAGACTTTATAAAAAAAAAATATTAAGCTGAGTAATTCAGTCTTTATTATCAGTCTTCCCAAGAAGGCAACTACAACAAACGAGAAGAAAGAGACAGAGAGAAAGCAAGTCCCAAGTCCAAAACCACCACTTTCATCAACCTCAGAGCTCCGGCCACCGTCACCACCGCCGAGTAAAGTTTCTTCCTCCTCATTCACCACAGTCAGAGAGTTTGTCTATGGGAGAGTGTGTGAAGACTTCACTCTTAGCTCCACATGGTTATCTACAGTTACTGCTCTTGCTGTTCTTGTTCTGCAATGGTTTAGTGTAAACACTAAGCAATCAGAAAAGCCCTCACACATGCTTCTTGTCTCCTCAAAGTTCAACCAAAAATATAAAACACAACTTTGCTTTTCTTCTTCCTCATCCTCCATTAACACCAATCAGATAACCAATCATTTTCAACAACACTTTCATAAGCTTATCTCCTTCGTTTTTTATTTCCCAGAGATTCCATGGAGAGAGAGTCTATCCAATTTTTCTTCTTGTTTTTGTTATGTTCATGGGTCTCCATGGCTAAACCTACACTTTCTCTTTCATCAGATGGCCAAGCTCTTCTCTCTTTCAAGAGACCATCACCATCCTCCCGCTTCTCTTCATGGGACCCACAAGACCAAACACCATGTTCATGGTATGGCATTACATGTTCTGCAGACAACAGAGTGATTTCTGTTTCTATCCCCGACACTTTCCTTAACATGTCTTCAATCCCAGACCTTTCTTCTCTCTCCTCTCTTCAGTTTCTAAACCTGTCATCCACTAATCTTTCTGGCCCTATACTTCCTTCATTTGGAAACCTCACCCACCTCAGGCTTCTCGACCTTTCTTCAAACTCTCTCTCTGGTTCAATCCCATCAGAGCTTGGTCGCCTCTCTTCTCTCCAGTTCCTTATCTTGAATGCCAACAAGCTCTCTGGCTCAATCCCTTCACAGATTTCAAATCTAGTATCCTTGCAAATACTTTGTCTTCAGGACAATCTGCTAAATGGTTCGATACCTTCAAGTTTTGGCTCTTTGGTATCTCTTCAGCAGTTCAGACTTGGTGGTAATCCTAATCTCGGAGGCCCTATCCCTGACCAGCTAGGGCTTCTGACAAATTTGACAACTCTAGGGTTTGCGGCTACTGGTTTGTCAGGTTCAATCCCTTCCACATTTGGGAATTTGGTGAATTTGCAAACTTTAGCTTTGTATGACACTGAGGTTTCTGGTACCATTCCACCTCAACTGGGTTTGTGCTCAGAGCTCAGGAACTTGTATTTGCACATGAACAAGCTCACTGGTTCCATCCCAAAGGAACTGGGTAAGCTCCAGAAGATCACTAGCTTGCTTCTATGGGGGAATTCTTTATCTGGGGTCATCCCACCAGAGATTTCCAACTGCTCTTCCCTCGTGATATTTGATGTTTCGGCTAACAATCTATCCGGTGAGATTCCTGGAGATTTGGGGAGGCTTGTTTGGTTGGAGCAGCTTCAATTGTCTGATAATATGTTCACGGGTCAAATTCCTTGGGAATTAAGCAACTGTTCAAGTCTCATTGCTCTTCAGCTGGACAAGAATAAGTTATCAGGCTCTATACCCTCCCAAATCGGAAACCTGAAGTCTCTGCAGAGCTTTTTCTTGTGGGAGAACTCAGTTTCAGGAACAATTCCATCTACTTTTGGCAACTGCACGGACCTAGTCGCCCTTGACCTCTCTAGGAACAAGCTAACAGGAAGAATCCCTGAAGAGCTCTTCAGTTTAAAGAGGCTCAGCAAGCTTCTACTTCTTGGAAACTCCTTATCCGGTGGACTACCAAAGAGCGTAGCGAAATGCCAGTCACTTGTGAGGCTTAGAGTGGGAGAAAACCAACTTTCAGGTCAAATCCCTAAAGAGATAGGCGAACTACAGAACTTGGTGTTTCTTGATCTCTACATGAACCATTTCTCTGGTGGGCTTCCATACGAGATTTCTAACATTGCTGTGCTTGAGCTCTTAGATGTGCACAATAACTACATCACCGGAGATATTCCTGTTCAGTTGGGGAACCTTGTAAATCTAGAGCAGCTTGATTTGAGCAGAAACAGCTTTTCAGGAACCATTCCTCCGAGTTTTGGAAACTTAAGTTACTTGAACAAGTTGATCCTCAACAACAATCTCCTCACTGGCCAAATCCCTAAAACCATCAAGAATTTGCAGAAGCTTACACTGCTTGATCTTAGCTTCAACACTTTATCTGGTGAAATCCCACAAGAACTCGGCAAAGTCACAAGCTTGACTATAAATCTGGATTTAAGCTACAACAGCTTCACTGGAGACCTTCCAGAAACCTTCTCCGGCCTCACTCAGTTGCAGTCACTCGATCTCTCTGGCAATATGCTACACGGCAACATCAAAGTCCTCGGTTCCCTCACAAGCCTAGCTTCTCTCAACATATCCTGCAACAACTTCTCTGGTCCGATCCCAGCTACACCGTTCTTCAGAACAATCTCCACAACATCGTATCTACAGAACAGAAATCTCTGTCATTCAATCGACGGCATGACTTGCTCACACAGTGGACAAAACAGCGGAGTAAGATCCCCAAAGATTGTTGCTTTAATCGCTGTAATCCTCGCTTCAATTACAATCGCCATTCTCGCCGCATGGCTTCTAGTCTTAAGGAACAATCACCGCTACGCAACTCAGAAATCAACTCAGAACTCGTCTTCTTCACCATCTACAGCCGAAGATTCCTCATATCCATGGACATTCATTCCGTTTCAGAAACTCGGTATAAGCGTCAACAACATTGTGAATTGCCTAATCGACGAGAACGTAATCGGAAAAGGCTGTTCAGGAATCGTTTACAAAGCCGAAACGCCAAACGGAGAGATCGTAGCAGTTAAAAAGCTATGGAAAACAAAAGACAACGACGATGGAGGAGAACCCGCGATCGATTCTTTCGCAGCCGAGATTCAGATTCTGGGTAACATCAGACACAGGAACATTGTGAAGCTTTTAGGTTACTGTTCGAACAAATCTGTGAAATTGCTTCTCTATAATTACTTCCCAAACGGGAATCTTCAACAATTGCTGCAAGGAAATCGAAACTTGGATTGGGAAACTCGGTACAAAATCGCTATTGGATCTGCTCAGGGTTTGGCTTATCTTCACCATGATTGTGTTCCAGCGATTGTTCACAGAGACGTGAAATGCAATAATATTCTTCTGGATTCCAAATACGAAGCAATTCTTGCAGATTTTGGACTTGCGAAGCTGATGATGAATTCGCCGACTTACCACAATGCCATGTCTCGAGTCGCTGGTTCCTACGGCTACATAGCACCAGGCAAGTTTCTCCTTTTAACGAAAGTTTTTTTTTGTATCATTACAAAACATTGGGGGTTTATTTACGAATATTTGAAACTAATAGGTTTTTTTAAAATTATGCAGAATACGGTTACACAATGAACATAACAGAAAAGAGTGACGTATACAGCTATGGTGTTGTTCTGCTAGAGATTCTGAGTGGTCGGAGTGCCGTGGAGCCTCAAATCGGCGACGGACTTCACATAGTGGA
Organism: Lepidium sativum; assembly: GCA_023374145.1. Classification (NCBI taxonomy): domain Eukaryota; kingdom Viridiplantae; phylum Streptophyta; class Magnoliopsida; order Brassicales; family Brassicaceae; genus Lepidium; species Lepidium sativum. The sequence continues at coordinate 24,524 of JAKUCM010003501.1, forward strand.
ATGGGTGAAGAAGAAGATGGGAAGCTTCGAACCGGCTTTATCGGTGCTTGATGTGAAGCTCCAAGGATTACCAGATCAAATTGTTCAAGAGATGCTTCAGACATTAGGGATTGCGATGTTCTGTGTGAATCCATCACCTGTAGAGAGACCAACAATGAAGGAAGTTGTGGCATTGTTAATGGAGGTTAAGTGTAGTCCTGAGGAATGGGGAAAAACATCGCAGCCTCTTATAAAGCCTTCTTCATAACCAACGTTGAGTGTTTGTTTACTTCTTGTTCTTGGTTCTTTTTTAGGTCAATTTGGTTTTAGAGAATTTGTTGGCCAGTTTTGAATTCGTGTACATATTTAGAAGTATCAATGTTAGTTTAATATCTTGTTGTATGGATGATTTGTTGGAATTTGGAAACATTCAATCTACAATTTGGAGAATCATTCAGCTTTCGAATTGGTTGTAGAAGAATGAAGACAAGAGTTGGGGGTTTTGAAGCCAATACAGTTTGGATCTACGTCTTAAGTACTTCGCGTGATTTAACTCGATCTTGTTCACTAATTCATGCACAATTCTTATGTGAGTATAGTTTCTTAGATATTTTTATAAGATTATGTTAGAACTGGAGAAATGACAGAATAATATGAATTTTTGAGAGTAATGGAGAATTTACAGAAAAAAATTCCCACCCACCGAGAATTTGTAGGGGAAATTTTGTGAAATTGAATAACTTTCTTGTTTAGCCAATAAATTGAAATTTGTCCAGGTAACGAAGCCAACTCATCACCTTCTTGGTTCTCGTTACATAAAATGACATTAAAAGGAAATAGATAGAAGATATATGATATTGATACGAAATTAGAGGCAACAAGAGAAATCGAATCAGTTATGTGCGTATTCTTGAAGAAATCGAAGAAGCAAATGCTCAAGAAAGAAGAAAGAAGACATGAGAGAGTTGTTTACCCAGTTTGATTGATCGATGAGATCAAATCTACGTCTGTGGTCAGATTCAATCCGGCACTTCAGTAGTAATAAGAAATCTGAGCTTACAAACCAAGGTTCAGATGTACAAATAATGGTGAAAGAAAAGAATCGATCAAAATACTCTGTTTTTTTATCGTTACAATATAACAAAATGAAGGAAACAAAATTTATAAACACTAAACCAAGTATTAAAACCGGAAATTAATTCTTCTACCGCTGAACCAACATCCAATTTCCTTCTTCAATCTTTGGTACACTTAACAATAACCAACTGACTTCTTATCAGAGTAAACTGCAACATTGGATTTAACCTTTGATAATAGCTGCAACGTAACTTCACCTGAGAAGCTTTAGATAGTCTAAAGCCTCTTCAAATACATGAATGCCTTTAGTAAGCATGTCCACATGGTTTTTAGAAGTGTGAATCTTCTCCACCTTACCTTATCCATCTTCAATAATCTCCCTGATGAAATTATACTTTACAACCATATATTTTATACACAAGGTGTTGTTTTTAGACAAACAAATTGTAGACTGTGAATCACACCATACAATTACATTTTCAGCTTTAAAAACCCATGTCTAACAACAACCCTTTGATCCATACTGCTTTCTTTATAGTCTTTGTTAAGGCTATGTATTCTGCCTCAGTAGTACATAGAGCAACAATATATTGTAAGCTTGCCTTCCAACTTATAGTGTTACCACTTACAGTGATACATGGCCGCTTGTTGACTTTCTTTTATCCAAGTCCCCAACATAGCTTGAATCACAAAACTCGTGAACATCAAACTCTTTGTTTTTAGTGAAGACGAGATTTAGATCTGATGATCCTTTCAAATACCTCAATAACCACTTCACTACTTCCCAATGAATCTCACCAGGATTGCTCATATATCTGCTAACCAATCCGATTGCATAAGCTACATCTGGTCTTGTACCTATTATTGAATACATAACACTTCTTACTGTACTTGCATAAGGTGTAACCTCTGTATCAATGTATTCACTATCATCTTTAACCTTTGGCAGTTTAAAATGTGCAACAATAAGAGTGTTAACAATCTTTGAATCACTCATTTTGAACTTCTAGACTAAGTTAACTTCATCGTCCCTTCAAAACAATCTCTTTGTATATATATACCAAATATCCTCTTAGCAAGACCCATATCTTTCATATCAAACTCACTGCTTATAATGCTCTTAACTTCTAAGACTTTGCCTTTATCCTTTGCAACTATTAGAATGTCATATATATATATAATAGTAGGTAGACAAACTCATCTGCTTTAGCCTCCTTATATCGCTTCTTGTAAAACCTTGACTCAACATGAAATCATTGGATCGTTTATTCCAAAGCCTTGGAGCTTGTTTCAAGCCATAAAGTGAGTTTTTTAGCAAACAAACTTAATCTTTACCCGAATTTTCTTTAAAACCCTTTGGTTATTCCACGTATGAGTCTTGATCAATTTCACCATAAAGAAATGTTGTTTTCACATCCATTTGTTCAAGCTTCAAGTCTTTATTAACCACTAAAAACATAAGAATTTTGATAGATACATGTTTAACAATTGGTGCAAAGACTTCTTCATGATTTATTCCCTTATTCCTGAGTAAAACATCTTGCAACCAATCTCGCTTTATTCCTTTCATCTTCAACACCTTTGAATCCAAGTTTCTTCTTATACAACCACCTGAAACTTATTACTTTGGCATCTTTAGGCCTATCAACTACATTCCAAGTCATATTTTTCTACAAGGACTTCATTTCGTCTGTCATTCCTCCGTTCCAATTTTCCCAATCTTTATCTGACATTGATTCATGATAACATTTTGGCTCCTAATGATCTATCTCTTCTGTAGCTGTTAGTGAAAAAGCAAAATTCATAAAATATGAAAGCTTCTGAGGTACTTTTGCTACTCTTCTGAGTTTATCTCTGGCCAATTAATAATCAGTTATGTATGTTGATGCTGATAGAGTATTCTTCTCATATGTGTTCACTTTTTTGAGACTGCTACTAACCTGATTATAGTCAACTGTGCATGTACTTTTAAATGGTGTTAAAAATTCAGGTTTTGAGTCTAAATCATCTGGTATACTCTCAATAACTCCACATTCTTTCTGATTCTTTGAGCACTAACCATTTTACTTTATCAAATCTGCAACCAATTTTGAACCAAAACTTTCTTCTGACTGTGACTGTTTTTGAATTGAATTCACTGATAAATCCTTGAACATAACAGTATCTTGAAATACCACATTTCTACTAAAAGCACACTTTTGATCATCAAGCAACCAAACCTTGTACCCTTTTGTTCCCTGAGGATAACCAACGAATATACCTTTCAGAGCTTGTGGCTTAAGTTTTCCGTGATTTTGATAAACATAACCTACTGAAACAAACCTCTTAAGATGCTTGTAACATGGTTTCCTTTGTAACCATAACTCTTCTAGTATGTTGTGATCTATTGCAGTAGATGATGATCTATTGATCAAATACGCTGAGATAAATGTAGCTTCTGCCCAAAGTATTTCATCTAAACATGACTCATTAAGTAAGCCTCTGACTTTCTCCATTAAAGTTCTATTTATCCTCTTCACTACACAGTTCTATTGTGGGGGTGTATGTACATGTACGAATGCCTCTCTTTGCCATTCTTCTTGCAGAAATCATCAAACTTCTTGTTACAAAACTCTAAGCCATTGTCAGACCTTATAATTTTCACCTTTCTGTTAATCTAATTCTCTACAAGTTCTTTCCATTCATAGAATTTATCAAATGTTTCATCCTTTGACTTGAGAAACAATACCCAAACTTTCCTTTCTTTTGTCATCAATGACAGAAAGTATTGATTACCTGAATCTGATGGAGTTACTGATGAAGATCCCCATAGATCAACATGAACACAATCTAAATCATTCTCTGTAATAATTTTTCCAATGTCAAAACTGAGCTTCTTTGATATACCCATAACACAATGCCCACAAAGATTGAGATCTTTGATATCTTTATTCATATACAAACCTTTGTTTGTAAGGGTCTTCATATTGTTAAGACTCATGTGACCGAGTCTGCTGTGGCAAAGCTCAATGACATATGTTGTTTTAACAATATTGCAGGATTCACCAGTTTTTGTTTCTCTATCAAGTACATATAAATCATTCATCAATTCACCTCTCAAAGTTGTATTACTATTCTTGAAGTACCTCAATTTGCCGTAACCACCTTCATGATTATAGCCCAGTTTTTCCTCCTGAGATTTGGAACAATTTGGACATTATTCAGTACTCTTATTGTGCCTCCATGAGTGTTTATCCTGATAGATCTTTGACCTTGTGATACCAATGAATGATCATCACCTAGTAGAATAGTGATTGATTTATTCTCTTGAAATGTCTGAAGCAATCTTTTCTAGAAGTCATGTGTGACGTACACCCTGAATCTAGAACCCATATATCTTTAGCCATTTGATCATTAACACTCAAAGCTTCAGAATAGACCAACTTCTCTATGATTACAACGTCTTCACCTCTACTCGCATTCTTAGATTTTCTTTCTTTCTTGCAAAGTAGTCCTTTTTAATGTGACATTCTTTCTTGCAAAACCAAAAAATAACCTTACTCTTTGACTTTGATCTACTACGCCGTCTGTTACTGTTGCTTGAGTTTCTTGTCCGATATCTTCCTCTTTTTTTGTAGTATATAAAACTTTGTATGAACTTGATTCAACAACATTATCTTCTGTCATTTCCTTATCCAGTGTCTTTGGAGAAGAAACAACATCTTGGACATATAGATGCTTGTTCCCATACTTCAAAGTATGTTTAAGTTGTGCATACTTGTGAGGGAGAGATCTCAATGTGATGATTGCTTTAGTCTCTTCTAGTACAGTGATATTAAGAATCCCAAGTTCCACAACAATCTTGAACATATCATCCAGATTTCACTAACACTGTTTAAATCATTCATCATAAAAATGAAGTATTTTAGCTGCAGAATTATCCGACTAGGCAAACTTGTTTCCATATACAGGTTATTCAACATTTTCCATGTTTCTGCATGTGATTTACATTGATTAACATGACGAAGAACTTTGTCACCGAGATTTAGCAAGATTACATCACTTGCTTCTTTTAATTTTGCGATATTCTCAAGATCTGGAACAATCTTAATCTCTGGTTTTTCCGGTGATAAACTATCTTCAACTTTCTTGTTATCGCCTTTTGATATTGTAATCGTCTTTGTCAATGAGTCACTGATAACATCTTTGTAACTTGATACTCCAAGAAATGCTAACATTAGAATCTTCCACAGAGAAAAACCCGATTCTCCGTCGAATCTCTCAACAATAACTTTCTGATTTGCCATTCGATACCTCGAGCACGAGGCTCTGAAACCACTTGATACAAAATTAGACTTGGCAACAATGAGAAATTGAATCAATTATGTGCGTAATCTTGAAAAAATTGAAGAAGCAAATGCTCAAGGAAGAAGAAAGAAGACATGAGTGAGTTGTTTATCTAGTTCGATTAATCGATGAGAACAAATTTACGTCTGGGGCCAAATTCATTCCAGTAATTCACTAGTAATAAGAAATCTGAACTCACAAACCAAAGTTCAGATGTACAATAATGGTGAGAGAAAATAGTCGATCAAAACATTATGTTTTTGATCTTGATAATATAACAAAATTTATAAACACTTAACCAAGTGTTAAAACCAGAAATCAAATTTTCTGTAGTTGAACCAATATCCAATTACCTTCTTCAATCTCTAGTACGTTTAACAATAACCAGCTGACATAACCGACATCAATTCTCTTGAAAACTAAAACATAATCCAGAAGATACTGAATCACACTAATATCAGCTTAATCAACAGAAATCGCGTTTATTTAGGATTTGTTTCGATCAAATCTTTTGATGAATGTAAAATTCCAATCATTGATTTTTTTGCTCTTTTTCTACGCGATTAGTAAAAGTAAACTATTAGAATACTTTTTGTTATCTTGGACTATACCGTTGTACTCATTTTATATTATAAAATTTTGTGTTTTTTTTTGTTCCGTAAACTAGCGGATTTTCACATTTTATAGAACATGCGTTTGCATAATATAACATAATGTTTGACCAAATGAAAATAATAATAGGTTTTAAAAAAGATTATTTTGAATAGATTTTTATGCACTGATAAAATAATATTATCTAATGCACTTAGTGATGAGGAAAAATAAAAGAATACAAAATCTTCATAAGAACATGTCATTCAATGCTTCTTAATAATACATGATATATAAAACATCGAATGATATATAAGTAAAACTAGTTTTTTTTGGCAACTGACATAATAATGAGGAAGAGCCCATCAGAAAACCTCACCGATGATGTATAAATTCTCTAACCCGGCGTGCTAAAGAATCTGCTCGATGGTTGATCGACCTCGCGATGACTGACAAGGAAAAAACCAGAAAGCGAGAGCTCAATCCTGTGTACGCCTCATGATACGGACTAAATGCCGGCCACTCATCAGGTTGCTCTAGGATTCGTACCGCCGTCTCGCAATCTGTCGAAACCTCCACCTCCATGACTTGAAGCGCCACCAAGGATTCCATCGCCCAAACCACCACTTCCACTTCCGCATGTGTAGCTGAGAGACTCCTTGAAATAGCCTTGGCCCCTGAACGTTCACCACCTACTGAATCTGGGAAGCAATACCAACCTAAACCAGAGTGACTGTCAGTATTCTTCCAGGACGCATCCACAAAACATTTAAAGCCTGTGAATTGCAAATTGGCTGTGGTAGGGTAAACAAAAAGAGACTTTCTAACTGAAGTCCGAATGTAGATTAATTCTCTATCCTTCGAACTACCTAAACCTGCCAGGGACCACTCATCATGGTTTTTTGATTGCGCTACCTAAAACCCCTCTGGGATCCTCATTCGTATTAGCAAACAAAAAGCATTTCTCGCTTTCTATATTTGCCATAAAATTCAAGGGAACGTCTGTCCTTCTACCTTTGTCATCATCATTTGAAACAAATAGTCCAGGTTGTACCAAATGGATTCACCAGGAAAAATATTAGGGTCATAGGGAATACCCGATAATGCCCACACTTGAAGGGCTGGTGGACAAAGAAAAAGAGCATGATTAGCAGACTCTTGTTCCTCGTCACATCGTGTACAACCCTCATCACAATTAAGCCCTCTATGAGCCATATTCTTACCGACCGCAATACAACCGGACAATAATTGCCAGATAAAATGCTTGATCTTATTCGGACACTGCAGTTTCCATACAGTACTATATAAGACCTCAGAACCTGGTCCCACCTGACTATGTTCAGATTCTGCCATCTGACTTGCAATGCGATACCCTGACTTTACCGAATATCTACCCGTTGTTGTATAATGCCAACCCCAATAATCTTGGAGTTCCCTAATTGGGATGGGAATGCCAAAAATCAGCGACACATCCCTAGGATCAAAATACTGTCTAACCAATACCTCATTCCATATGCCTGTATGCTTATCTATAAACTGCTCAACAGTCATCTCGGGAAACAAATTCAGAATAGACCAATATGCCGACCGTGGGATCGTATCTGATATCCACAAATCAACCCAAGCCTTTATTTTCTTACCATTACCAATTCTCCGAATGAAACCCTTTTCAACTAGGTGCTTCGCCGAAACCAAACTTCTCCACCCATATGAGGACATCACCTTCATAGGAGCCTCTAATATGCATTGGTCCTTATAATATCGACCCTTTAGCACTTTGGCCAATAAAGAGTCCGGATAGTCCAAAATTCGCCAGATTTGCTTAGCCAACATAGCCGTATTAAAATCCTCCAAATTCCTAAAACCTATACCTCCCAACGTTTTAGGTTTACAAATCTCCCCCCATTTTTTCTAGTGTATTCCTGTAGACGAACCCGAACCGGCCCACTAAAAATTTGCTATGGCCGATATGAGGTTCTTAACAATTCCCCTGGGCAGTCTATAACATGACATCATATATGTCGGTAAAGCTGTTAGAAACGACTTAATTAACACCTCATTTCCCACTTTTGATAGGAATTGAGTGGTCCAATTACTGATACGTTCTTGTAATTTATCCCTCACAAAAGCAAAAACTTTTGTTTTTGCGCCCCCTATATCTTCCGGAAGACCTAAGTATGTACCCATACCACCTAAATTTGTTATCCCTAAAATCCTTTGAATCGCCACTCGTGTCAATTCAGGAACCATATGTCGAAATTGAATAGATGATTTGGTAAAATTTATCTGTTGCCCATATACTAATTCATACTCGCGAAGAATATGTAATATTTGTTTGGCCTCTTCGACCGACGCCTGACAAAAGAACAAGCTATCATCCTTGAGCTTGCAAATGAGCCATTCCGTACATAAAATAAAAATGTAAGGGGATAAAGGATCCCCCTATCTTAAGCCCCTACGAAGATTAATACATCCTCCGGGACCCCATTAACTATCACTGAGTACTCCACCGTCGAGATGCAACACAAAGTAAAACTAGTTTAAAACCAGAAAATAAATATTTGTAATAGTTTACAATGTCTTCATGTAATGATAAAGATCATTTTCATGAATTGATGTCACTTTGTGAGATAACATATCTCATTACATATTTTGTGGATATATTGATTTATCATGACATGTCATATTATATATTTTTTTTCAAAATTTGTTCAGAATATTATAAGTTGGAAAAACAGATTTGGAATGACAAGTATTAGAGCAAAATGTTATGAAAAAAACTAAAAAAATATATCAAAACAAAAAAAAATAAATGTTATAATAGAAAAATTAGAATGCTATCCGTATTAGAAGCTTGGTTATATAAATTTTTTTAAAATTATATAATCGAACATTTTTTAGTTGGTAACAATTCGAGATTACAAATATAAGATTATATTAAGTTTCCAATTCCGTTTATAAGATAATAATCTATTTAATTTTATACTTTTATATCGTGAATTGTAACAAATTTTAGTGTTTATATTAAAAAATATAATGGATTTTATAACTGTAAAGACAGTTTAGTTAATATACATAATAGAGTAAACATAAAAGTAAATTACTATTACTGTATATTACAAGTTATTCGATAATATTGTAGATTATTTAATAATTACAAATTATTTGATAGAGTCCATTACTATTCGAAAATTAGAAAATATATTTTCTGTTTATATAAATATTTAATATCTTTATAATAAATTCAAATAATATTTTTAAATTAGAAAATGAGTCGTTCTCAAACTATAGTCCTAGCATAATACAATACAATATTTGAAATTAAATACATTTTATAATTTATGTAATTAAAAAAAAATGTTTTTAACGTATCCTAATTAGTTTACGAGCTTACCAAAAAAAATAAAATAGTTCTATGAGTTAGAAAAAACAATAAGAATTGGAAAAAATATTAAAACAGGAACGGATTTGCTGGAACAAACTACCACTCTTCTCGCTCCACGAGCCTTTCGCATCCCAACTGTCTTTTCAGATCACTCTTTCTTTCCTTCGGCTCACTCCAATTTCCACCACTCTCGCCGTCGACGGCGCAGTTCTTCCGATCACCGCCGATTTATTTCCGATTTGTTATCTTCTTCGATTTTATTCCTGTTCAGGTAACTCCACGCCGTATTTTCGGATTTTATCTATTCGCTTGAATTTGAGTGGTCGTTCTCGGATTTGATGATATAATGTCGGGAGCAAAGGATCGGTCGTTTGAATCACTGATTGGCTGGGTCGAGATTGATCTATGAACTCTAGATCTTACGGAAATTCATTCCGATTCTAATCTGCCTTTGCCGGATCCGATCTGATTACTGTTGATTAACACCTTAGAATCGCGATTCGAACTCAATAGGGTTTTTAGTCTAGCTCTCGGTTTTACCTTCTTTTATTTTTTACATATGTTGCTTTAATCGATTTTGTGATCTCTTCATGACACTCGATTCATTTCGTTATCTGTAGCGGAAAGTGTAACTCTGTGGGGAGTGTGTCTCTGGAGAATGGGAAATTGAAGAAGAGATTTGCTGATTGTGGAAGAGAGAAAGTTCGCGAAAAAAATGGCTCCTGTTAGTAAAGCTGATAAGAAAGCAGCAGTAGATGCTGCTGCGTGGATGTTTAATGTCGTCACATCTGTTGGTATCATCATTGTCAATAAAGCTTTAATGGCGACGTATGGTTATAGCTTTGGTAAAGCCTCTCTTTTTGCTCTTTTAGCTTCCTCTTTTGAATCCTGGAGCTTTTCTTCTAATTTTGTTTACTTATCATGTCGGAAACTCGCTGCAGCTACAACCTTAACTGGTTTACATTTCGCTTTCACAACTCTGATGACAATTGTTCTAAGATGTCTCGGTTACATCCAGCCTTCTCATCTTCCATTTATGGAGCTTTTGAGATTTATTCTGTTTGCAAACTTCTCGATTGTTGGAATGAATGTCAGTCTTATGTGGAACTCTGTGGGGTTTTATCAGGTGATAGAAACAATCTTTTCTCTTTAGGTCTGCAATTGCGCAAATAAATATATCTAATCTTAATTTCATGGTGTCCTGCTTTATTTGTGGGACAGATTGCAAAGCTTAGCATGATTCCTGTTTCCTGCTTGTTGGAAATGGTTTTTGACAAGATTCGTTACTCGAGAGACACAAAGCTTAGCATAGGACTGGTTCTTGTGGGTGTTGGTGTTTGCACTGTTACTGATGTTAGTGTTAATACTAAGGGCTTTGTAGCAGCTTTTGTTGCCGTATGGAGTACTGCTCTGCAACAATACGTAGGTCTTCTCTAATCATTTTGTGCTCTTACGAAGAAACATATCGTTACTTTATTCAACTCACAACTAAAATTGGCATTGTTGTTACATGATGCAGTATGTACATTATCTCCAACGCAAGTACTCGCTTAACTCATTCAACCTATTGGGACATACCGCTCCAGCCCAAGCCGCAACATTGCTTGTACTTGGCCCATTTCTTGATTATTGGCTAACCGAGAAAAGAGTAGATATGTACGACTACAACTTGGTCTCCATAGTAAGTTTCTGTAAACCTCTAAAAGTTTCATCGCTAAGCAAAAGTGTCACTGTGTCAATACCAACATATATTTGTCACTACCTTCTGAGTCTTACTCGAACTTGTTACATGTAAATTCATGATTGTTTCTTAGTTGAATAACTGTAGAAGGCTCACATGGCCAAATTGTGCTACACCTACACAATGTTAACTCATTCAAACCTAACACATTATTGAAATCTGCAGCTGTTTATAACCCTGTCGTGCACAATAGCAATTGGGACCAACCTAAGCCAGTTCATATGCATCGGGAGATTCACAGCTGTATCATTCCAAGTCCTGGGACACATGAAGACGATCCTAGTGCTGGTAATGGGCTTTTTCTTCTTTGGTAGAGAAGGTCTAAACGTGCACGTGGTTGTTGGTATGATAATTGCAGTAATGGGTATGATCTGGTATGGTAATGCATCTTCCAAACCAGGAGGTAAAGAGCGACGAAGCTATTCTCTTCCGACGACCCGTCAACAGAAACTTGGAGGTACTTCGGATTCTGACGACAAGGAAGACAAAGCCTAGTAGTAGTATGTAGTAAATTATCAGGAACATTACATAGTTACATCTCTGTTCTGAGTTTTTTTTCTTCTTTTAGCTTTATTTATAATGCTAGTCCTTGCTTGGCTATGGAATGAAGCGATTTTTTCATACAGACAAATGATTGAGATTTTTGTAATGCATTTTTAAATCACATAATCAGGATTCGCACAGGTATGACTTAATTGAATATCTGCTTAGTACCAATATGATTAACAATCAAACCAAGCTTTTGAAAGTGAAGCAGACTTTGATGCTGTGGAGTGTGGAGCTTGATTTCAAATACTTAAGTCTTGAGGAAAGATATAAAAATCTGGTAATAAATTAATAAGAATAGTATTATAGATGTCTTATAAAAGACCCAAAATCTGAGTTGTGCAAAATTGTACGAATAACAAAACTTAAAATCGGTCTTTATCAAAGATCCAATCCAGATTTAACGCTTCTTAGACACACCAACAGTCTTTCCTCTGCGACCAGTAGTCTTGGTGTGTTGCCCACGAACACGTAGACCCCAGTAATGTCTCAGACCACGGTGGTTTCTGCTCATTGTCAAGTACATTCAAACCATTGCTAAATATCAATTCGATCTGAGAGGATAGAGATGACGTGCATATATTGTTTGAGATCAGTATGAGTTTCACCTGATTTTCTTAAGACGTTCAAGATCATCTCTTAGCTTCATGTCAAGGGCGTTAGAGACAACTTGAGAGTACTTTCCGTCTTTGTAGTCTTTTTGTCTGTTCAAAAACCAGTCTGGAATCTTAAATTGCCTTGGGTTTGCAACAATCGCCATGAGGTTGTCAATCTCAGCTGCAGATAACTCACCAGCCCTGAAGAGTTGAGATCAAAATTAAAAATTCATTCGCAAAGAACATTTATAGCTAAACCTACTGTCTAATTCTATAGTTACAATTAGTTCTATTGACAATTATCAGCTGCAAAGTCAAAAGATCAAAAACTTCAATTCACATTGGCATTTAAAGACCAGTTAAGTTTAAACTAGAAACAGGATTCATATAACTAACAATGCAAACTACAGGAACTAAAACTTCTAGAGACGAGGAACCTACAAACTAATCTCTTTTGATGCATAAAAATTGCTAAGTTCCATTCTAACTTTTCTAAAGCATTTATTTTTAATTGGATAACATAAAAAGCTAGTTGTAGAAATACCTCTTGTTCATGTCGACATCAGCTTTCTTGCAGACAATGTTTGCCAATCGCCTCCCAATACCTTTAATAGAGGTAAGGGCAAACATAATCTTTTGCTTACCATCAACATTAGTGTTGGTCACACGCAGAATGTGCTGAAAATCCTCATTTGCAACCAGAGCCTACACACACATAACAAAATTCCTCATCACCACTCAAACAAAAAGATCGACAGGTAATAATTAGTTCGATTCATCAAATCAGCATGAAGATTAACAACTTCTATACTAAATTGGGAATTGAAACGGATAATAGATTAAGGTACTATTCCAGATGGATCGGAATTAGGAAATCAAGGAGACGAAACTGAACTAATGAAGAACAGATTAGTACGAACGAAACGAAAAGCGTAAATAATAATTACCATTGTGATTTGAAGAAAAGAGCTTCCTGAGAAGAAAGAGCTCTCGCCGGCTTCAAGCTTGGTTTCTCTCTGAACAAACAGCGAAAACTAGGGTTTTTTGGTGGACTATATATAGCTCTCCCATTACTCAGTAGGAGATCGAAATACTAAATGCTTAAAAGACCACTATACCCTTACGATTTAAATTATTATAATTTCGATATATCGTAAGATTTTCCGAATTATAATTGCACGGTAAGTTGGAATGACCAAATAATTTCCGACCAAAAGACCAAATAGATTGTTCAAGTCGAAGTTTTAAGAATAAACATAAGTTTTAAATATTGATCGTGTTGCTCTTGTTTTTCTCAAATTCCTCCCTAATTCATTAAATATCATATTGTTAATTCTACTATGATACAGATTCGGGAGCATTACTTGAGCAACTATAATCTCTTCTAGGCTTGTTTTAAAAGTCGACCAAAAAAGAAAAGAATAAAAGTATTAACATGAATCATTGACCACACCGTAGCCTAATATACTCGTAGTCTATTTAGAACTAAACCGATATTATTTCTAGTCTAATTCAATCCACATTTCAAAAATTTATTCAGAATTGAAAACAAAATAAATTTTCATCGATATTTATTAGTTACTACATTTTAAAAGTTTAAAAAGTCGACACAAATCAAATCGAAAAACCGAATACACACTAGTTTAGAGTCTATGGAGGAAAGAAACTATCGGTTACATACTGTAGTTCAACTTTTTTTTGGATAAAATACTGCAGTTCAACTTTTTTTTTTTGATTTGGAGATTCATATATTAGTAACCACAGTGAAATACAAAAGCCTACATAAAACAATAAAATTCTCAAAATTCGCAGAAACTAAAAGCATGTTTATATATGATCTTATTCTCAAATATATGGTGCTGTACGTATTTCTAGGGAGATAAGTATTAGTGCAGCCGGCAATGGAGCGAATGAACACAAACACAATAGACAAAAAAGGAGTGTTTACGATTGAGAAGAAAACATAAGTTCCACACAACATGAGGTAATAAGATTTAGAGCAAAGAGTGTTAATATCTTTGCCCTAATTATTTTATTTGAAAGCAAAAGTTACACACATTTTTTGTTGTCCACACAGAAAATAAAAGCAAATGTTAAGAAACTTGAACATTGACATACACACGTTTTTTTTGTCCGAATCGTTTGAGGTTATTAAGATGTTCCATAGCAATGGCAGTGAGGCACATTTCCATCAAATTCAACACGTCCAGCACAAACAAGATGCCCAAAGTTTGGATCGGCTTCGCAACAGGTCTTACATTGAGTAGCTGAGCCTGTGTATGGAACTGCCCCACACTCTCCCAAGAACTTAAAGCATGCAGCCTCGGTTTCTAGGACTGCTACATGTTCACATATTCATCAGCACAACATAAATTAAAATAGAATCGACTACAAAATATAATATTAGAGAACTTTGTTAATAAGATAGTACCAGTTGAAGCCATCAAGAGGACAATCAAGAGAGCCGTGAAGCTGATGGAGTTGATGAGGTTCTTTGCCATTTCTCTTGTTTTTGTTTTCTGTTTTTCTAAATCTTTAACTTTGGTGATACAAATCAATGTGTGGTATAATCTATTTATGCTTAAATTTTTGATTTTTTAATCACTTGTTGATTTTTCTTTCATATTTTTATTTTTCTTTATTGAGCAAACAAGTTCATAATGTTGACACAATTTTGCATTGTCTCTTTCTTTTTATCAAACGCATATTTGTATTTTTTGCTCTTGAAATAATTAATCTAACAAAAAGTTATTGTTGTCTTCATTTGTCGTCGTTATTCAGACTTATATATATCTACTAGTTTTAGATACCTGTTTTGACATATATATTGATTCATTGACAGAGTAAGCCTGAATCTGGACATATTTTATTCCGAGAATATAAAACATTCGCCTTCATTATATCAATAATTAATTAGTTTTGGTTTCTCCAGCATGACAACAATGGCCACACTACTTCGGTTCTTTTGAGCATTTAGGATTGCCAAAACAAAAAAAATAAAAATATTTAATCTTTTATTTTAGTAGTGAATTTAAGTTTAGCTTGTTGTATAATTGACTAATCGAATTAACTCGCAAAGCCCCGGATTCCTATAGTCAAACTTGTTGGACACCGTTAAGATTTCCAACAGGCTCATTCGTATTGCAATATGTAAAGAATTCAATGGGTTTTCCATGTTTATAAATTTTGTAATTTTATTATGATTTTATATATGAGCATTAATAAATTTGTGAATTGGAATTATAAATGTGAACTGTGTTTTTATGCGTTTCCTTAAGATATTTTATCTTTAAGTTGACACAATTGTGCATTGTCTTTTCTCGCGTATCATTTGATTCATAAAATGTATTTATTCATTTATATTATCATCACTACAAGAATGTGAAGGCCAATCTGACAGTAGAAACCGTCAATAGTGGTAGGAAAAAGCCCATTTCCGACCGCTATTGACAGCATAAGGGTTGTAGGTTTGAGATGGTCGGAAAGCAAAATTGTGTCAAAAACGATCGGTAATTTCTTACTACAAAAATGCTGTCAGTAATGGTCGGTTAACCGTGGTCGGTTATGGTCGGAATATCCTGTCGAAAAGAGTCGGTAATTTCCTACTACAATACCTCCGTCAGTAATGGTCGGTTTGACGCGGTAGGTTAAGGTCGGAAAGTCCCGTTGATAGAGGTCGGTATGTGTCGTCAGTAGCCGTTGGTCCAAACTGACCACTTCCGACCACCGTAAAGGGCCGTCGATTACGGTCGGACGTGAGTGTAGTCGGTAGATGTCGGTTGTTTCTGACCACTACCGACAACCCTCGAATGTTATTTTTTCCGCGTTTTTAAGTAACGTTTAACAATAAATTTTAAATTTAAAATTTTAAAATTAAATCCGAAATTATAAATTTTAAAAAGTAGTAATAATTAAAAAATATTTAAAAAATCCGAAATGTTAGTACGAAAAAACGAAATATGCACACGATTGTTTTTATAATGTCAAACTAGTTCCCTGGAGGAGAATCTGAAAGAGAATTCCCCAGGACCGAGAAACTCTGGAAAATAGGTTGGAATTTGGCGAGTTCGGCCATCTGTTCCTTCTGCATCCTCTCAAAGTCCTGGAATCTGGCATTGTTTTCCTCAAGCTGACGCTCCATGACTTCTTGCTTTTCTCGTACCTTATTCAGCTCTTCCCGCTCTTGCTGTGATAAATGGCTTTGCGGGACACGGGTAGAGAAGCCGTCAGAGGCAACCAAGTTTCCAAGGCCGAAGGGACGACCCTTAGTACGAGGAGTAGACTGAAAAAAAAATTGATTACGAAGTAAAAAGAATTAAAATATGAAATTTTATTAAATATTTAAAATACCTCAATAACGAGTTGGTCTATTTCTTCTCAGGTCAATTGAGAAGAGGTTTCTTCGCCTGCTTGACTGCGCTGGGTGAGGATGTCGTCCCGCTTTCGCCTGACTTTCGCGAGGACGTCGAGGACCTTCTTGTCCTCCACCACATTTGTCTTCTTGTTAGTGTGGGTATCCTCCATGAGTAAGAACAAATCAGGTTCTTCGCCAAGTTGTGAAGCCTTAGTAAAAATATTAGTATAAATATTAGTAAAAATAAATAAAGGTTGGAAGTATAAAAAAAATGAAATAACAATAGACGTACCAAAATGCGGGATCGTTGCTCATAAGTCTGAGCACCGTTGTTGTGGGTAGCGATGCCAAATCCTCTGTGATCGCTCCTCCGATTGGTAGTGTTCCTAGTCGCCACCTTTTGGGTTTCCTCGTGCTCCCAGTACACGATGAACTCTCTAAAGCGTTCTGGATTGCAATGTATCGGAACCTCGCCTTTGCCGCCTCCAGAACTTCTTCCACTCGTGTATGTTGTTCTTGTACGAGGTGCTACACTGCTTGTCAAACTCCTCTTGGACACGGGGAGTCAACGCAACTTCCCAATTGTAGTCTTGCTACAAAAAACAATAATATGAATAATTAAAAAGAATTAATTTAATTTAAAAATTTAAATGCAAGAGAAGGTAAATACACATTACTGTGAACTGTTTGAACCAACTCTCCTTCAATGCTTGCGGGAAATCCTTGTATTTAGGATATGCAAAGGGAAGCTGATGATGGATCATCCGCAAAATCGATTTTCTAATCCCCTTGTCGTACTAAAACCTACAAAAAATATAAAATATTTGGCTATTGTAAAAATTAAAGGAATTAAATATAAAAGTTAATTACAAACTTACCAAGGACCTCCGGATGTTGGATCAAGTTTTGGAAGGTGACCACAACCTTCTGCCGTAAGAAGTTGCTCGATGGTTAGAGTCGCCACTTGTTTTCAATAGTTGTTTTTAATAGTTTATCGAGAGAAAAGTTGTTGCTGCTTATTGTCTAAAACTGATAAAAAATGTTGTTTTCATTGATAAGGCACGAAATATATGGCACTATTTAATTAATAAAATGATTAGAAAACTTTGGCTTCATTAGTTTATTAATAGAGTTTAGGGTTTCAGCAGTATTGCAACAACATGGAGACACTATTTTTGTTTTCTTAAAATGAATATTAATCTAAAGAAAAATACTTTTGCAAATAATAATAAGCTTCGATAAGGGGTAAAAAAGAGTTTATACACTACTGTAGTATAAACATTTTATTAAAAAGAATTGGGTCACAAGATGTATAATGTAGGATTGTGACGATTTAGAGTCGAATTCTGGTAAAAAAGTTTTATTTATCTAGACATTTAACGACTTATTTATATACTACTTGTCGTAAGGTGATATCGTAAGTACATATATACTTTTTGTGAAAATAGAAATTAGCAAAAAGAGACATACTATTGCTTTCGAAAAGTTAGGATATATATATATATATATTTAGGTCACAACGTTAGGATATATTTTTAGTACTCAAAAGAAATGACATTTAAAAAAAACAATGTAATGTAATTAAGAAGGTTAAATAAATATATAGAAAAGGCAATAAAGAAGCCGAAAGGAAAGAATTGAAGTGAGATTAGTTCCAATATTACTCATGGCTGAACCGTTTAGAAGGGTTTGATCTTGACAAGAATGGAGTTTCTGATGCTTTTATCAATCTTTTAGTAATTTGTGGATATAGGATAGTAATTTTCCATGAAATAAAGGAGAATAATAGATCTTATAACACAAAGTGCAATAGGAGTTTACATACGATTAAAAAGAAAAAAAAAAGAACATGAGGTCGATGAGATTTAGGAGCAACAAAGAGTGTTAATCTTTGCCCTAAATGTTTTATTCGGAAACAAAAGCAACTTGAACACACACACGTTTAGATATCCACACACCGGTCGAATCAAAGCAATGGAAGTGAATTGATTTAAGATGTTCCATAGCAATGGCAGTGGTTCACACCTGACTCAGCTTCAACACGTCCAGCACAGACTACAGACCCGAATTTGGCTACACAACAGTTTGTGCAATCAGCATTTGAACCTGTGAACGGCACAGCCCCACACTCGCCCAAGAACTTGAAGCATGCAGCCTCGGTCTCTAGAACTCCTACATGTTGTCAAATTCATCATCACAACATTTACTAAAATGATATGTTATGTATAGAATCATTAATTCGACTACAAAATGTTTTGCTAAGTTAGCATAGTACCTGTTGAAGCCATCAAGAGGACAAGCAAGAGAACAGTGAAGCTCACGGAGTTGAGATTCTTTGCCATTTCTCTTTTCTTTTCTTTTTTCACTTACTTTGGTTTTTCTTAGACTTCTTTTTCCTTGCAATAAACTTTAATTTCGTTGATACAATTCCATGTGTGTGGTAATCTATTTATAGTGTAAGTCTTATAATTGTTTAATGATCTCTTGTAAGTTTTTCTTTCAGATTTTTTTCTTTTCTTAAGCAAGTTCATAATGTCGCCACAATTAATCATTGGCTCTTTGTTTTTATTACACGTATGAATGTATTTCTGTTATTATCATTGACTTGTTATAAATAATTAATCTAAAGGAATGCCGCTGCTGTCTTTATTTGTCCTTCAAACTCATATAGTTTTTATATATTTTTCCTTTTGTTCTAAGTACCTATTGTTTAATATATATATATATATATATAGAAAAGTGATTATTTTATTTTCATTGATATATCAAGCACGAATCTTAGACAATTGTTATTCCAATCATTGAAAACTTACCAATAGTTAAGTTTAGATTTCATCAGCATTGCAATAATCACGGGAACACTCAGTTCTTTTGAGCATCTTCGAATGTTGTTAATGAAATTTACAACGGCAATATTTTGTTGATCTCAAAATGATTTGGTTAAACAATATTAGAAAATATTATCCCATATTGAAAATTAAAAAGAATTTTCTCTAGTATATGTAAGTTATGAGTCTCTCTATTCATTGCCAATTGATATTAAGTTGGAAGCTCATATTCTAATATGATATCAGAGTCCAAGATCTACACTGTCCAACCCGATTTGATCTATAGTTGGTCCAATTATCGAACACCTATACCCATAATTGATGTCGTCAATCCATTGCCGAACATACCGAGATTAATGGTCAGAAATCCATCATCTAGAGGGGGAGTATTAGAAAATATTATCCCACTTCAAAAATTGGAAATGATCATTTCTAGTATATATAAGATATGAACGTCTCTACTCATTTTGCCTATTATTTAATTTGTGTAACTAGTATAATTTCATAATATCAATGAATTTTCTGGAAACCGACTTTGCAGACATATCCCTAAATCCATTGGTCTGTTGAACGATTTATGTAGTATTCCTAGAGAGATACATTTTAATGCAGCAGGCAATGGAACAAATGAACACAAACACAAAAGACAAAAGGAGTTTACGATTAAGAAAGAAACAAAAGTTCACACAACATGAGGTAAGATTTAGGAGTAAAGAGTGTTAATATATTTGCCATAAATGTTTTATTTGGAAGCAAAACACACGTTTTGATGTCGACACACGGAATGAAAAGCAAAAGTTACATTTGGTACGTAATGGTTTGAGGTAATTAAGATGTTCCATAGCAATGGCAGTGATTCACGCCTCCCTCAACTTCAACACGTCCAGCACAGACTTGAGACCCGAAGGTTGGATCGGCTAGGCAACAGTTTTTACAATCAGTAGCTGAACCTGTGAATGGCACTGACCCACACTCTCCCAAGAACTTGAAGCATGCAGCCTCGGTTTCTAGGACTGCTACATGTTCACATATTCATCAGCAAAACATAAATTAAAATTGAATCGACTACAAAAGATAATGTTAAAGAACTTTGTTAAGTTTGTACCTGTTGAAGCCATCAAGAGGACAATCAAGAGACCCGTGAAGCTGATGGAGTTGATGAGGTTCTTTGCCATTTCTCTTATGTTTTGCTTTGTGTTTTTTCTTAAACTTTAACTTTGGTGATACAAATCTATGTGTGTAGTAATCTATTTATAGTTACAATTTTGTAGCTTTCTTATGATTGTTTAATCCTTGCTCTCGACTTTTCTTTTGGATATATTTTTTTTCTTTCTTAATCCAAGCAAATTCATAATGTTGACACAATTGTACATTTTTGAGAAAATATATATGTATTTTTGGTATTATCATCGACTTTGTTCTAAATAATTAATCTAAGTGAAAGTCGTTGCTGTCTAAATTTATTCTTTTAACTCATATTTATATCTTTTTTTTTCTTTAACTTTAAATATCAGTTGTCTAGCACTTATATACAAAATGATTATGTTCTTTTCATTGACGAGTAAGCACGAATCTTGGACATTTTGTTTATTCGGATAATATACAACTTTTGTTTCATCAGGTTAATAATAAAGGTTAGGTTTTACGAGTATTGCAATAATCATGGCGACACTATATGTATCTCTGTTCTTTTCAGCATTTTTGAATGTCCAAAAATGAAACATAAAGGAATTTGTTTTTCTCCAAATTAAGATAAACAATGATGAGAGCTTGAGTGCATAGCTTCCTTAGAAGAGACTTATGTGCATTTGTAACTGATTGAGAAAGACGTACATGTTGCCAAGTAGCTTTCGAAGAGAAACAACTATGATTAGAAGAATCTGTACTCCAGTAATAAGTGTCCATATCATCAGACGATAAAGGAGTAGAAACTCGTGCAAGAAGTTCCCGAAGAGTTCTTGATCCTGCTATTCTTGATTGTTAATGAGGAATTCTCCAAGATGTATGAGTACAAGCTTGGGATACTGTAGATACTCTACCAATTCCAAACAGTTGAGGAGCTTGGCAACCAAAAATAGAGATAAGAGAACCAGACCCAAGCCAGTTATCAAACCAAAAACTGGCAGATTTACCATCCCCAATTTTGCACAATAGAAACTTACTTGCAAGAGGTCTTAGGTTGAGAAAGGTCTTCCAGATCCAAGAGTCTAGAGGCTTAGAAGATATTGACCAAAAGTTCTCTCTGCTTAGGCGGTGTGATTTATTCCAAGAAACCCAAAGAGTTTCAGTTTTTGAAAAGAGTTCCAAATCAATTTTAGATTAAGAACTTTGTTCCAGGCAATGAAGTCTCTCAAGCCGAGGCCACCCTCTTCTTTTGGAAGATAAATAGTACTCCAAGCTACCTTCGGAACAGCTTTCTTTTCAGATTCACCACCCCATAGGAATCTAGAACACAATTGTGTTATTCTCTTCAAGCACGTTTTTGGCAGAGAAAATGCTTTCATCCAGAAATTAATTAATTTATAGATTACAGTCTTGATTAATTCCAATCTACTAGCAAAAGAGAGGACTTTATTGGTCCAATGGTTGACCTTTGAGGAATTTTTGTCTAAAAGCGGAGAGAACTCTGCCACTCCCAATTTTCTATGTATTAGGGGTAAGCCAAGGTATCTTATTGGCATGACCTCCTGCATAAAACCAAAATTCTCCTTCGTAGCTGAATCATGTAAATTCAGACCAGCATGGAAGAGGAAATACTTCTCTTTGTTAATTTCCAGACCTGATACTGTAAAGAAAAGATCAAGAGTGTGTGAAATGCCCTAAAGAGAGTTGATATGTCCATCAAAGAACACTATTATGTCGTCTGCAAAAGAAATGTTAGTTATCCTCGGTCCAAGCACAAAGGATGGTAACTTATTGAACCTGACTCAAACTTAGTCTTTAACATGTTCGAGAAAACTTCCATGGCCAAGAGGAACAAAGAAGGTGAAACCGGATCTCCTTGGCGCAAGCCTCTATGACCTTTAAAATACCCCTTAAGCGATCCATTTATACACACAGAGAATGAAGTGGAAGAGATACACTCCTTTATCCATGAGATAAAAATGTCAGGGAACTCAGCAGCTTTCAATATTTGGATAAAAAAATCCCACCTTAGTGAGTTAAACGCCTTTTTAATGTCAACTTTCAGCATCCCTCTTGGTGTAACTGACTTACTGTTGAATCTTCGCACTAGTTCGGTGGCCCGTAAGATGTTTTCAACCAGAAGCCTATCCTTCACAAAGGCAGACTGACAATGAGAACACAATGTTGGAAGCCAGTGACTTGATACTTGGATGCGATGGAGTTCTCTAGTCTCGAACATCACATTAATAGACACTGGAAGAGGTTTCAATAAGTCAATAATTGTGTAGACTCTAGCAACTTCAATATGTGTCATATTCGCTGTGTTTGGGTGGAGGAAAAGAGGTTGTCCAACAGTTCCTGCTGTGTTCGAGGCCTTCCAGCAAGAAGAAGTGTGGAGGAACTCCAGTGAAATCAAGCCAAACAGGGGCCTCTTTTAGGTCATGCATTACTGGTTCAAAACAAGGCTCATATTTAGCATGGAACATTGCTTGTCCCTCAATGTGCCACATTCCTTGTTCAAGCACTCTTTTACAGGTAATAGCAGAAGGTATTTTGATCAAAACAGATCTGGGACCAACTTTTGAAACAAAGATATCTTTCAACTTCTTGCTATAAATACCGTTTAAAATTGCATGTAGAGCTCCCATTGAAGGCAAATTTCCATGAAATTGACCTAGAACAAAACATTCCCAAGAATACTTGTTTCTTTGAATCACATAGTTTGGGATTTTCACACAAATCTCACCAGATTCAAGGAGAAAGGGAACCCACTTCTTCGACAGCTTCTTTGAGGGACCTTGAACACAATCTCACCATGATGGTTTGACTGCAACTTGGGGATTAATTTCACCCCTAGTAGGTAAGGTGTTCTCAGATAGACGGGGATCTGACTTAGGTATGGGGTTTTCATATGTCAATGGCTTCGAGATAAGAGGAATTTCTGCTGATTCGACATGAGAAACTGATGCAGAACTCAGATTTTTTGGGACTCAGATTGATGCAGAACTGGGATTTTTCAGGGAAGTCTTTGGTGGAGAAGAACCCAAAACCAGAGAAGCAGATGCTAATTGAGAAGAATTGAGGTCCGTAGCGGGAGGCTGAGGAGAAGGAAATCGCTTTTTGTTTGCCGTCTTCGACATTGTGCTTTTGTTTTTCTTTTGCATCTAACTCGAAGGCTCTTAAAGTAAATTTTTCTTTCACAACCAAGAGTTCTGGTATATATAATATGTGAAGAAAGGAAACTACACACAAAAAAAAATTACACTTACACACAAATATGGAAATTCTAAATTATACCTAGCTGAAAATAATCAAGCCCACAATATTTACAAAATTAACAATATTGAGTTTGCAAAATGGGATGGCTTAACGTTCATGCTTTAATAAAAGAGGCCTATATACATTCATAAAATTTGGATCACAATCACATTATATAACAAGTTTTTCAGATAGCTCCTACAGATTCATGGGAGACTAACTTTATCAACATATCAATAAGCAGATCAAAATCATCTTGTGACCTAATGAAACTCAACCCCACAAACCTTTCCTCTGATCCAAACAATTTGCCACTGCGTCCTGTTATCTTTGCCTCTATAAAAAATACCATAGCAGTTTGTGTCTCTAGGTCTCTCACACTTCACCCAAGCATAAGCTTTCAAATGAAAATCAAACACAAGTATTAAAATGATAAAATATTCCACATTGCAACTTGCGATATTTCATAACTACTCCACTCAATGCATTGATTTTGAATTACAATATCATGAATCCTAGTATAGTATTGGAAGTCAAAGTTGATGCAATAGATGTTTTCTCACAAAAAAAAAGTTTTACACATATATAACCCGTATAAGTGATCTAATGTAGCTGTTTTCTTTGCAAGATGATGGGTTTAGAGCATTTTCCTCCTAGATCTCAAAGGGGTTTGGAATCTCATGATTCCTAATAAAAATTTAACTAGTTTTATAGAGAACAAAACCAACGTCTCATTTTCCTGCTATAGAACTCACAAGGAGGTTTACGACCCTCAAGGACACCAAGATCATCCATGTAAGCTCTGCCATGTCCAGAGCAAAAAACAAAGGCTGCAGTTTCTACTTCAACAGCGGCTCTATTGATCCATGATGGATTCCATGTAGTTAATTAAAATATAGAAAATGAATGGTGAATACGAGATTCAAGATGATTGACACTGTAATAAGCAGCTTTTTCCCCATTTCTTTCAAACTCTGCAAAAACTAAAGCTTCAAGTCTTTATGTGCTCATGTATATACTATAAGAGATTCTAAACTACTAGTGATTTATAAAGTGTGTATCACTCAACACTACAAGAAAACAGGTGATTTGCGAGGCAATTTTGCGATGCCAATTTTTCGTTGCAAAATTGCTACGCGTTTGCAGGACTCTTACTATACAAATTCTCGCCTCGCAATGGCGTTGTAAGTTTGCGAGGCCAAAAGAGTCTCGCAATTTTGCGATGCCATTGCAATGTGTTCGCAATGGCCTTGCGAGGCGGGTGTCTGCATCGCAAATTTGCTATGCTTTTGCGATGCGAACAACAGTCTTGCAAATTTGCGAGTTATATGCTATGGCTTTGCGATAATCAATGTTTCCATCGCAATGGCATAGCAAAGTACCCATGTTTTCCAATAAATACCACCCAAAGAGAATGCATTTTCACACAAAATCATAACCACTTAGAGAGAGAAAGTAGTGAGAGAAATATAGTGAGGGAAATTTTTTTGATTTCGGAGGAAAATAAATGACGTCGGAACATGAAGTGTTCGCGTTACGACAGTGGATGTATAACCAAAGAGATATGGAAACCGGAGAAGTGCGGAAGGAATTTTGGGATAGGTTGCGAGCATTCATAACACAGGCGGCTAATAATCCATTTTCTCCAAATGACGGTAACATCTTTTGTCCATGCCTAAAATGTGGGAATAAGAAGTATTTGAATATCGAAATGGTGAAAAGATATGTCTATAACATAGAATTTACTCCTAATTATTATGTGTGGTTTTCACATGGAGAGGGGTATAGTTTGGGTGAAGGAAGTAGTAGTATGGGTGGTGATATAGAAAATGAACGTCGTCATGATAATGTTAATGATAATTATGGCAAAAATATGTTCAAAAACTATAATCAGCTACAAGGAAATATGTATCATGATATGGTTACAGATGCATATCATGGTAATATTCATGTTGAAGTTGAAAATTGTTTGGAAGAACCTAACGCTGAAGCAAAACAATTTTATGATATGCTTGATGCGGCAAATGAACCTATCTATGAGGGATGTATAGAAGGTTTATCTAAACTGTCATTAGGATCTAGGCTGATGTCTATTAAAAGTGAAGGAAACATAAGTGAACAAAGTATGAATCAATTAGCTGATGTGTTTAAAGAGTATTTGCCAGTAGAAAACAATTCTGCTGAGAGTTATTACGAAATGCAGAAGTTAGTCGCGGGTCTTGGGTTACCTTTAGAAACGATTGATGTTTGTATTGACAACTATATGATTTTTTGGAAAGACGATGATAAGTTGCCGGAATGTCGATACTGTGGGAAGCTGAGATACCGAGTAACTGGTGGAAAGACGCTTGTACCATATAAACGAATGTGGTACCTGCCAATAACTGATAGATTAAAACGATTATATCAATCAGAACGTACATCTGCAGCAATGAGGTGGCATGCATAACATATAGTAAGCGATGGCGAGGCCACACATCCGTCAGATGCAAAGGCTTGGTAACATTTTCAGACACTACATCCTACCTTTGCTAAAGAGTCTAGGAACGTTTATCTTGGGCTATGCACATATAGATTTAGCCCATTTGGTTTGTCTGGAAGGCAATATTCATTATGGCCGGTGATATTGACCCCATACAATCTTCCACCTGATATGTGCATGCAGAGCGAAATTTTGTTTATGACTATTTTAGTACCTAGTCCCGGTCATCCGAAGCGTTCTCTTGATGTGTTCTTGCAACCTCTGGTTCATGAGCTAAAAAAATTATGGTATAGAGGAGTTCACACATTTGATTACTCGCAGCAACATGACTTCAAGATGCACGCAATTTTAATGTGGACAATAAGTGACTTCCATGCGTATGGAATGTTATCTGGGTGGACGACACATGGACGGTTATCTTGTCCATATTGTATGGGATGGTCTGATGCATTTCAACTCAAGCATGGTAAGAAATCATGTTGGTTTGATTGTCAACGTCGGTTTTTGCCAATGCATCATCCATACAGAAGAAACAATAAATTGTTCAAGAAAAACAAGGTTGTGCGTATTCCTCCCCCAACAAACATGACAGGTAGTGATAAGTTAGAGCAAATTGAATATTATGGAGCTCAAGAAAAATGTAAACGTGGGGGTAATTGGCACATTCCAGCAAACATGCCTGATGATTATGGTGATTACCACAATTGGCATAAAAAGAGTATATTTTGGGAGCTCCCATACTGGAAAGATCTTCTACTACACCACAATCTTGATCCGATGCACATTGTTAAGAATTTTTTCGATAACACTATGAATACGATTTTAAATGTGCAGGGAAAGAGTAAAGACAATTTAAAAGCACGACTGGACTTAACCGAAATATGTGCAAGACCTGAATTACATATTATAAGGGACGATAAACTACCAATTCCAATATTTCGTTTATCGGGACAAGCCAAACAAACATTGTTTAATTGGATATCTTCAGATGTGAAGTTCCCTGATGGTTACATGTCCAAATTCTCAAGATGTATAGAGCAGGGGGAAAAATATCTGGTATGAAGAGTCATGATTGCCATGTATTCATGCATCAACTATTACCGTTTGCATTAGTTGAGCTGCTTCCGACAACCGTCCACGAATCAATTGCAGGTAAATTATAGAATACTTTAGATTTTCACACTATTTTAATAACAAAATATGGGTTAATTATACAGTAAACTTCAACTATGTAGGTATCAGAGCATTTTTCAGGGATCTCTGTACACGCACATTAACAGTGGAAGGAATAGCACAACTAGAAGCCAATATCCCATTGTTGCTCTGTAATTTTGAAAAAATATTTCCTCCAGTATTTTTTGATGTGATGGAACATCTTCCAATCCACTTGCCACATGAAGCAGAGGTTGGGGGTCTGGTTCAATTTAGATGGATGTATCCTTTCGAAAGATTCATGGGACATCTAAAACGAAAGGTCAAAAATCAAGCAAAAGTGGAAGGATCTATTGTTGCAGGAAGTCTGACCAAGTTGGCCGTTGGAAGGGCAAGTGGAAGGAAAAGGGCAATGCTGCAATGCCCCAATGGTTCGATCCTGCCGTCTGCCAAAGGCTTGTTCGATATTGGGATGATCCGAGGTCACTGAAGAAGAGCGGCTCGCCTTTCTAACCCTTACGGTGATGGCCCACATAAACATTGCTCGGGCCGGACGTTAGTCAAAGCAAAAGCCAGAAAAATTGTAAGTATATCTTTTTTGAAATATTTTTTTTATATACTATTTTATTTAATTCTTGTTTGTGAAAATTTCAGTAAGAGAAATCAGGGGATATCCACCCTGATATTCTAGAGACGCTTTAGCATAGAAAATGCAACAAAGAGGGCGTTTTTGTCGACAAAAAAGCGGAGAAGCTGTACCACGAGGTCATGCCTAAGATGCAAGAGATGTCACAACACAACACTAACGAGAGCTCTGCATCTAGTGGCGTGACTACGGCTCA
The DNA here is from genome assembly GCA_023374145.1 of Lepidium sativum. NCBI lineage: Eukaryota > Viridiplantae > Streptophyta > Magnoliopsida > Brassicales > Brassicaceae > Lepidium > Lepidium sativum. The sequence goes on from JAKUCM010003501.1 coordinate 52,806, forward strand.
GAAGAATCAATTATATGCCGAGGTTAATATATTTTACATTTTTTTTCGATATGTTTTAATTTTTTTTGCATTTAACAATTGTATTTTTTTTCAGGTTGCATTCCGTAAAAAGAGGAAGCTGTTTGGTACCGGCTCCCTTTCATCCAGGATTGAGCAGTGCATCTCTCCACAGGGATTCTCTCAGAGTCCTTCGGTACTCCATCAGACATCAAAGAGCTATTGGATCGGCAATCCCAGGAGCTGGCAGAAGCAAAATCGGTGATATCGTCTCAAGCAAAGAAGATCACATCGTATGATCGGTTGTGGTCTATTTTGGCGAAGAAGGACCCGGAGCTAGCTGACGCGCATGTGGAGTTGAACGCCGATGAGACTGCATCCAGCTTGGAAAATGCGGATGAGGCAGAGACCAGCTCTGGAAACCCGGATGAGACCGGTACCGGTTCAGGAAATGCGACTAATATCCGCTTTTGTATTTTTTTTATTTTTTTGTAGAAAATTTTAATTTTAATATATTTATTTTAATTTATTTAATTTTTAATATTATTTTTTAATAAATATATTTATTAAAAAAAAAAAAAATTGGCTAGCCTCGCAAGAGCCTTACAAGGCATGCCTCGCAAGGGCCTTGCAAGAGTTGCTTCACAAAGGCCATGCAAGGCTTGCCTCGCAAGAGCCTTGCAAGAGTTGCGTCGCAAAGGACTTGCAAGGCGTGCCTCGCAAAGGCCCTTGCGACTCATGATTCACGATGACTCGTGTTGCCTCGCAAGAGCGTCTCAATTTGCCATTTGCGATGCCATTGCTAGGTTATTTGGCATCGTAAAATGCCAATTTTATTGTGGTGTAAGGAAATATCAAAATTTAGTGGTGTTGGTGTTTGTAAATAGAAAATAATGGCTGGTTGTAAACAGTGTCGTGACTAACCTTAGAGAGGCCTAAGGCGAACTTTCGTAAAAAGGGTCCGTTATAATATAAATATAATATAATTAAAAAAATTAAATTGATAAACCAAAACAAAATTTTGAAAAACAAACGATTAAAATATAATTTTTCTTCCTTATGTTTAAATAAACTCTTTTACCAAATTCTCATAATCTAAATTTCTATCTACCTCTCTTTCTATAGATATGATTGCTAAACCATTTAGTCTTTCTTGTGACATAGTTGATCGCAAATAAGACTTTATCAACTTTAGTTTTGAAACACTTCTTTCAGCAGAAGCAACCGAAACTGAAATCGTCAACAAAATACTTCAAGATTGGTTCAAGTTCCATCCACTTAATTTGAATAAACTATCCAACACCTATCTTGTTTATCTCCATTACTCAAATCTCTCAAATAATATGCGTGGAAGAAATGTCGACCATTAGTCTTATCTCTTGGAAAGTTGAAATCAATTGCATATCTTGTTGCATGACTTTTTCTCAAACCATAATAAATCTTAATCCAGAATCAACTTCTCCCCAATATCAAGGATCATATATATCAAGAAGTCTATCATGCTCTTCAAAATCAGCATTTTTCTCATCTATATTCACTTGTGTCCCTTCTTCCTCTGTATCGAGATGTTCATCCATTTCTATGTTAACATTCTCATCCTCTTTTCGGTTGATATTCCCATCCTCTTTTTGTTCATTAAACTTCACAAAATCACTAGAACTTTCAGGTTTTGTAAGAAACTTGATTAAAGAACCTGCTTGTGATTTCACAAATGCGTCATCTTTATTTTTCTTTTGTCTTTTTTTTGCGCTCCTTATGGATACTTTCTTGAACACATGTTTCTAAAATTTATAAAAAATAATTATTATATAAAAGTTATTTTGAAGAATTATAATTTATATATTTTGGTATTAAGGAGCCCCGAAAATTTATATAGTTTGGGGGTCCTAGGAAAATGACTTTTTTTTTTGTTAATACGCACACCACTAATTGTAAATAAAATGTGACAAAAGAATAAAATAGACAAATTTTTAGAGCTAAAAAATGAGGGTTTTTATACATTGATTAAAGTCAATAAGTTATTTGAGAAACAATCCTTTGTTTTTTTCTTTTTATCAAACGTATATTTGTATGTTTTTGCTATTTTTGAAATAATTAATCTAACAAAATGATGCTGTTGCTTAATTTGTCGTTGTATTTTTCCACTAGCTCTAAATACCTGTTTTTAAATTTATATATTGATTAATTGACAGAGTAAGCCTGAATCTTGGACATATTTTATTCCGATAACTTAAAACATTCGCCTTCATTATATTAATAATTGAGTTTAGGTTTCTCCCGCATGGCAACAACGGCAACACTAGCTATTTCGGTTCTTTTGAGCATCTAGAAATGTCAAAACAAAAAAAATAAAAATATGTAATGATCTTGTGATAAGACTTTAGCTTCTTTTATCTTTTGTTTTGTTAAAATATGACTTTAGCTTCACAAAAGCTAAAACAGTCTCTGCCTGTTACTGAGGCTCATTCGTATTGCAACATGTAAAAAAATTCAATGGGGTTTCCATGGAACTCGAAAATGTATCCCCCGCAATTTTCAAACACGAAAAAATGATCTTAGAATTTTACAGATTTCCAACAAATATTTCCGTTGAAATTAATTTGCTTGTATAAATAGTCCTTTTTTTTCATTCACTCCAAAGATGATGTATGTTTTACTCTTCTCCATCATTAGATTCTTAGATTTAAGGATCTATGTATATATGTTTATAAATTTTGTAATTTTAATAAGATTTTATATATGAGCTGTAATAAAATTGTGAGTTGGAATTATAAACTGTGTACTATGTTTTTATGCGTTTGCTTAAGATATTTTATCCTTAAGTAAGTTCATAATGTTGACACAATTGTGCATTGTCTTTTCTGGCATATCATTTGATTCATAAAATGTATTTATTCATTTATATTATCATTGACTTGTTTTTAATAGTTTATCGAGAGAAAAGTTGTTGCTGCTTATTATCTAATACTGATAAAAAATGTTGTTTTCATTGATGAGGCACGAAATATATGGCAACTATTTAATTAATAAAATGATTAGAAAACTTTGGCTTCATTAGTTTATTAATAGAGTTTAGGGTTTCAGCAGTATTGCAACAACATGGAGACACTATTTTTGTTTTCTTAAAATGAATATTAATCTAAAGAAAAATACTTTTGCAAATAATAATAAGCCTCGATAAGAGGTAAAAAAGAGTTTATACACTACTGTAGTATAAACATTTTATTAAAAAGAATTGGGTCACAAGATGTATAATGTAGGATTGTGACGATTTAGAGTCGAATTTTGGTAAAAAAATTTTATTTATCTAGACATTTAACGACTTATTTATATACTACTTGTCGTAAGGTGATATCGTAAGTACATATATACTTTTTGTGAAAATAGAAATTAGCAAAAAGAGACATACTATTGCTTTCGAAAAGTTAGGATATATATATATATATATTTAGGTCACAACGTTAGGATATATTTTTAGTACTCAAAAGAAATGACATTTAAAAAAAACAATGTAATGTAATTAAGAAGGTTAAATAAATATATAGAAAAGGCAATAAAGAAGCCGAAAGGAAAGAATTGAAGTGAGATTAGTTCCAATATTACTCATGGCTGAACCGTTTAGAAGGGTTTGATCTTGACAAGAATGGAGTTTCTGATGCTTTTATCAATCTTTTAGTAATTTGTGGATATAGGATAGTAATTTTCCATGAAATAAAGGAGAATAATAGATCTTATAACACAAAGTGCACTAGGAGTTTACATACGATTAAAAAGAAAGAAAAAAAAAAGAACATGAGGTCGATGAGATTTAGGAGCAACAAAGAGTGTTAATCTTTGCCCTAAATGTTTTATTCGGAAACAAAAGCAACTTGAACACACACACGTTTAGATATCCACACACCGGTCGAATCAAAGCAATGGAAGTGAATTGATTTAAGATGTTCCATAGCAATGGCAGTGGTTCACACCTGACTCAGCTTCAACACGTCCAGCACAGACTACAGACCCGAATTTGGCTACACAACAGTTTGTGCAATCAGCATTTGAACCTGTGAACGGCACAGCCCCACACTCGCCCAAGAACTTGAAGCATGCAGCCTCGGTCTCTAGAACTCCTACATGTTGTCAAATTCATCATCACAACATTTACTAAAATGATATGTTATGTATAGAATCATTAATTCGACTACAAAATGTTTTGCTAAGTTAGCATAGTACCTGTTGAAGCCATCAAGAGGACAAGCAAGAGAACAGTGAAGCTCACGGAGTTGAGATTCTTTGCCATTTCTCTTTTCTTTTCTTTTTTCACTTACTTTGGTTTTTCTTAGACTTCTTTTTCCTTGCAATAAACTTTAATTTCGTTGATACAATTCCATGTGTGTGGTAATCTATTTATAGTGTAAGTCTTATAATTGTTTAATGATCTCTTGTAAGTTTTTCTTTCAGATTTTTTTCTTTTCTTAAGCAAGTTCATAATGTCGCCACAATTAATCATTGGCTCTTTGTTTTTATTACACGTATGAATGTATTTCTGTTATTATCATTGACTTGTTATAAATAATTAATCTAAAGGAATGCCGCTGCTGTCTTTATTTGTCCTTCAAACTCATATAGTTTTTATATATTTTTCCTTTTGTTCTAAGTACCTATTGTTTAATATATATATATATATATATAGAAAAGTGATTATTTTATTTTCATTGATATATCAAGCACGAATCTTAGACAATTGTTATTCCAATCATTGAAAACTTACCAATAGTTAAGTTTAGATTTCATCAGCATTGCAATAATCACGGGAACACTCAGTTCTTTTGAGCATCTTCGAATGTTGTTAATGAAATTTACAACGGCAATATTTTGTTGATCTCAAAATGATTTGGTTAAACAATATTAGAAAATATTATCCCACATTGAAAATTAAAAAGAATTTTCTCTAGTATATGTAAGTTATGAGTCTCTCTATTCATTGCCAATTGATATTAAGTTGGAAGCTCATATTCTAATATGATATCAGAGTCCAAGATCTACACTGTCCAACCCGATTTGATCTATAGTTGGTCCAATTATCGAACACCTATACCCATAATTGATGTCGTCAATCCATTGCCGAACATACCGAGATTAATGGTCAGAAATCCATCATCTAGAGGGGGAGTATTAGAAAATATTATCCCACTTCAAAAATTGGAAATGATCATTTCTAGTATATATAAGATATGAACGTCTCTACTCATTTTGCCTATTATTTAATTTGTGTAACTAGTATAATTTCATAATATCAATGAATTTTCTGGAAACCGACTTTGCAGACATATCCCTAAATCCATTGGTCTGTTGAACGATTTATGTAGTATTCCTAGAGAGATACATTTTAATGCAGCAGGCAATGGAACAAATGAACACAAACACAAAAGACAAAAGGAGTTTACGATTAAGAAAGAAACAAAAGTTCACACAACATGAGGTAAGATTTAGGAGTAAAGAGTGTTAATATATTTGCCATAAATGTTTTATTTGGAAGCAAAACACACGTTTTGATGTCGACACACGGAATGAAAAGCAAAAGTTACATTTGGTACGTAATGGTTTGAGGTAATTAAGATGTTCCATAGCAATGGCAGTGATTCACGCCTCCCTCAACTTCAACACGTCCAGCACAGACTTGAGACCCGAAGGTTGGATCGGCTAGGCAACAGTTTTTACAATCAGTAGCTGAACCTGTGAATGGCACTGACCCACACTCTCCCAAGAACTTGAAGCATGCAGCCTCGGTTTCTAGGACTGCTACATGTTCACATATTCATCAGCAAAACATAAATTAAAATTGAATCGACTACAAAAGATAATGTTAAAGAACTTTGTTAAGTTTGTACCTGTTGAAGCCATCAAGAGGACAATCAAGAGACCCGTGAAGCTGATGGAGTTGATGAGGTTCTTTGCCATTTCTCTTATGTTTTGCTTTGTGTTTTTTCTTAAACTTTAACTTTGGTGATACAAATCTATGTGTGTAGTAATCTATTTATAGTTACAATTTTGTAGCTTTCTTATGATTGGCTAATCCTTGCTCTCGACTTTTCTTTTGGATATATTTTTTTTCTTTCTTAATCCAAGCAAATTCATAATGTTGACACAATTGTACATTTTTGAGAAAATATATATGTATTTTTGGTATTATCATCGACTTTGTTCTAAATAATTAATCTAAGTGAAAGTCGTTGCTGTCTAAATTTATTCTTATAACTCATATTTATATCTTTTTTTTTCTTTAACTTTAAATATCTGTTGTCTAGCACTTATATACAAAATGATTATGTTCTTTTCATTGACGAGTAAGCACGAATCTTGGACATTTTGTTTATTCGGATAATATAAAACTTTTGTTTCATCAGGTTAATAATAAAGGTTAGGTTTTACGAGTATTGCAATAATCATGGCGACACTATATGTATCTCTGTTCTTTTCAGCATTTTTGAATGTCCAAAAATGAAACATAAAGGAATTTGTTTTTCTCCAAATTAAGACTTAGGTTTCAGAGGAGAAGATAAACAATCTCTGCCTATTGTATCTAACTTTCATTTTGCATACATAAAATGAGTTGTCAGAATTTGCCAAAGTAAATTTTTTTTTTTAATAAAAATGTGAATTTATTACCAAAAGGAAATGAATTTACTTACAAAAAGAGTTTGATATAAGATCCTAACTTGTTTCAGAGCCTCCAAAAAAAAGTAAAAAAAGCTTTAGAAACAAACAAAAGTGAGAGCGAATAATGCTAAGAACTATCCGTTAGTGAACCGAAGAGATAGGAGTCTTTGGTTTCCTTTAGTTGACATTCTGGCGAGAAGAATGTCACGGATAATGCGGTCAAGCTGGTGGAAAATGACATCTGCAGACAGAGATATTCCATTGTGCAAGCGATTATTTATTTCCTTCCATATAACAATGATGAGAGCTTGAGTGCATAGCTTCCTTAGAAGAGACTTATGTGCATTTGTAACTGATTGAAGCCAATTCATTAGAACAGACAAAGAAGCAAAAATATAAGGATACTCTCCCAATCTCTCCAACAGTTTTAACCAAAGAGCTGTTGCGAAATCACACAATAAAAAAATGCTTCCTAGACTCAATCGAGTGACTACAAATACAACATGCGTTTGATACATTAAGACCCATCCTGATAATCGAGCTCTCACTGGAAGGCGATTTAGATTTGCTGTCCAAAAATTAAACGAGTTTTTTTGGGACATAGAACCGAAACAACACCGAAGAGTCCCACGATTTTCCTGATTCAAAATGACGAACATGTTGCCAAGTAGCTTTCGAAGAGGAACAACTATGATTAGAATAATTTGTACTCCAGTAATAAGTGTCCATATCATCAGACGATAAAGGAGTAGAAACTCTTGCAAGAAGTTCCCGAAGAGTTCTTGATCCTGCTATTCTCGATCGCTCATGAGGAATTCTCCAAGATGTATGAGTACAAGCTTGGGATACTGTAGATAGTCTACCATTTCCAAACAGTTGAGGAGCTTGGCAACCAAAAATTGAGATAAGAGAACGAGACCCAAGCCAATTATCAAACCAAAAACTGGCAGATTTACCATCCCCAATTTTGCACAATAGAAACTTACTTGCAAGAGGTCTTAGGTTGAGAAAGGTCTTCCAGATCCAAGAGTCTAGAGGCTTAGAAGATATTGACCAAAAGTTCTCTCTGCTTAGGCGGTGTGATTTATTCCAAAAACCCAAAGAGTTTCAGTTTTTGAAAAGAGATTCCAAATCAATTTTAGATTAAGAACTTTGTTCCAGGCAATGAAATCTCTCAAGCCGAGGCCACCCTCTTTTTTTGGAAGAAAAATAGTACTCCAAGCTACCTTCGGAACAACTTTCTTTTCAGATTCACCACCCCATAGGAATCTAGAACGCAATTGTGTTATTCTCTTCAAGCACGTTTTTGGCAGAGAAAATGCTTTCATCCAGAAATTAATTAATTTATAGATTACAGTCTTGATTAATTCCAATCTACCAGCAAAAGAGAGGACTTTGTTGGTCCAATGGTTGAACTTTGAGGAATTTTTGTCTAAATGCGGAGAGAACTATGCCATGCTCAATTTTCTATGTATTAGGGGTAAGCCGAGGTATCTTATTGGCATGACCTCCTGCATAAAAATAAGATTTTCCATCGTAGCTGAATCATGTAAATTCAGACCAGCATGGAAGAGGAAAGATGCCACTTTGAATAAGCCAATTTTTCCCTCCTAGCTGTATTAGAAGATGGGTTTGTCCTAAGATTGAACTGACATTGAATCATAGCTTGATGAGCCTCTCTCACTCTGTTATCAAAATCAGAATATCGCTCACGATTCAAGTCCTTAAACAAAACCTTCATAAGCTTCAACTTCTTAGAAAGGACAAACATACTGCAAGTTTGAGATAGCCAAAAGCTCCTCCCAAAGATCCAGCCTTTCCAATTAAAAGTTACTCGCATACACAAAAGATACTGCAAAATGTAATTGACATCCAGGTAGTTTAACTAAACATGAGATCATCTAAGCTGATTTAGAGATAATAGTAATATCCACCGAAGCATCCCAAAGCACCCAAATCCGCGAACTCATAGTTCCCTTCAAAATTCCAACTCGGGAATGTCTTAGAAACAATAACACTAGCATTCTCTTCCCTACCTCTTGTTTCTATAATACTAAAAGAGCGGCTTTAATACTTTAGTAGACAAACGGAGACATCTCTCCTTAATACCGTTATTTACACCCCTTACATTCCAACAAAATGTTGTAACCAACATAATTATTGGGAAGGTTTTGGAGGAGCGTCCCACCCTTTCTTGAGAGATTTGAACCTGTTACGATGCTTTGCAATAATAGGACTGAGGAGATCATTATCAAAGGGAACATCTGTCTCCACCTCAATATTAGAAATTTCTCCTTCTTCTGAAGAATTTGGTGAATCATCATCTTCTTCAGAACTTGACTCAGAGTTATAGGCTGCTGAAGAACCATCAGTATCATGAATTAAAGGCTTTTTACCTTGATCCTTTGTCAGAGGTTGGACAGTCGGAGCTTTAGGAAGAGACGATTGCTGCGAAATTTCCTTAATGATGTCTGCGTTTTTTGTCTTCCGGGGAGATTTTTGAGATTTAGTGGGTTGCTCTAGATTACTAAGACCACCACCAGAGAAAATTTAGATGGGATATCAATAATTTTATCCTTCTTAGGTTTAGACTTCCTAGTCTTGGGTGGCTTTTCTTTCTGTTTCTCTACTATTGGTGGAGGTTGAGATGTAGAGGATATCTCCTTTCTCTGACCAGAGCCTTGCTAAAGTGATTTTCTTGTTCTCGGACAACGATCTGGAGAGTGGCTTGTGGACTTACAAGTTGTGCAGGTTACAGGGGCAGAGGGGCACCTCCAAACAGTATGTCATAATTCCTGACAATGAGAACACAATGTTGGAAGCCAGTGACTTGATACTTGGATGCGGTGGAGTTCTCCAGTCTCGAACATCACATTAATAGACACTGGAAGAGGTTTCAATAAGTCAATAATTGTGTAGACTCTAGCAACTTCAATATGTGTCATATTCGCTGTATTTGGGTGGAGGAAAAGAGGTTGTCCAACAGCTCCTGCTGTGTTCGAGGCCTTCCAGCAAGAAGAAGTGTGGAGGAACTCCAGTGAAATCAAGCCAAACAGGGGCCTCTTTTAGGTCATGCATTACTGGTTCAAAACAAGGCTCATATTTAGCAAGGAACATTGATTGTCCCTCAATGTGCCATATTCCTTGTTCAAGAACTCTTTTAAGGGTAATAGCAGAAGGTATTTTGATCAAAACAGATCTGGGACCAACCTTTGAGACAGAGATATCTTTCAACTTCTTGCTCCAAATACCGTTTAAAATTGCATGTAGAGCTCCCATTGAAGGCAAATTTCCATGAAATTGACCTTGAACAAAACATTCCCAATAATGCTTGTTTCTTTGAATCACATAGTTTGGGATTTTCACACAAATCTCACCAGATTCAAGGAGAAAGGGAACCCATTTCTTCGACAGCTTCTTTGAGGGCCCTTGAACACAATCTCACCATGATGGTTTGACTGCAACTTGGGGATTAATTTTACCCCTAGTAGGTAAGGTGTTCTGAGATAGACGGGGATCTGACTTAGGTATGGGGTTTTCATATGTCAATGGCTTCGAGACAAGAGAAATTTCTGTTGATTCGACATGAGAAACTGATGCAGAACTCAGATTTTTTGGGACTGAGATTGATGTAGAACTGGGATTTTTCGGGGAAGTCTTTGGTGGAGAAGAACCCAAAACCAGAGAAGCAGATGCTAATTGAGAAGAATTGAGGTCCGTAGCGGGAGGCTGAGGAGAAGGAAATCGCTTTTTGTTTGCCGTCTTCGACATTGTGCTTTTGTTTTTCTTTTGCATCTAACTCGAAGCCTCTTAAAGTAAATTTTTCTTTCACAACCAAGAGTTCTGATATATATAATATGTGAAGAAAGGAAACTACACACACAAAAATTACACTTACACACAAATATGGAAATTCTAAATTATACCTAACTGAAAATAATCAAGCCCACAATATTTACAAAATTAACAATATTGAGTTTGCAAAATGGGATGGCTTAACGTTCATGCTTTAATAAAAGAGGCCTATATACATTCATAAAAGTTGGATCACAATCACATTATATAACAAGTTTTTCAGATAGCTCCTACAGATTCATGGGAGACTAACTTTGTCAACATATCAATAAGTAGATCAAAATCATCTTGTGACCTAATAAAACTCAACCCCATAAACCTTTCCTCTGATCCAAACAATTTTCCAGTGCGTCATGTTATCTTTGCCTCTCTAAAAAATCTCATAGCAGTTTGTGTCTCTAGGTCTCTCATACTTCACCCACACATAAGCTTTCAAATGAAAATCAAACACAAGTATTAGAATGATAAAATATTCCACATTGCAACTTGCGATATTTCATAACTACTCCACTCAATGCCAATTGATTTTGAATTACAGTCTCATGAATCCTAGTATAGTATTAGAAGTGAGAGTTGATGCAATAGATGTTTTCTCACAAAATTTTTTTTTCCACATATATAACCCGTATAAGTGATCTGTGTAGCTGTTTTCTTTGCAAGATGATGGGTTTAGAGCATTTTTCTCCCAGTTCTCAAACGGGTTTGGAATCTCATGATTCCTAATAAAAAGTTAGCTAGTTTTATATAGAACAAAACTAACGTCTCATTTTCCTGTTATAGAACTCACAAGGAGGTTTACGACCCTCAAGGACACCAAGACCATCCATGTAAGCTCTGCCATGTCCAGAGCAAAAAAACAAAGGCTGCAGTTTCTGCTTCAACAGTGGCTCTATTGGTCCATGACAGATTCCATGTAGTTAATTAAAATATTGAAAATGAATAGTGAATACGAGATTCAAGATGATTGACACTGTAATAAGCAGCTTTTTCCCCATTTCTTTCATACTCTGCAAAAACTAAAGCTTCAAGTCTTTATGTGCTCATGTATATACTACAAGAGATTCTAAACTACTAGTGATTTATAAAGTGTGTATCACTCAACACTACAAGAAAACAGGTTATTTGCGAGGCAATTTTGCGATGCCAATTTTCCGTTGCAAAATTGCTAAGCGTTTGCAAGGCTCTTACTATACAAATTCTCGCCTCGCAATGGCGTTGTAAGTTTGCGAGGCCAAAAGAGTCTCGCAATTTTGCGATGCCATTGCAATGTGTTCGCAATGGCCTTGCGAGGCGGGTGTCTGCATCGCAAAAGCATCGCAAATCTGCTATGCTTTTGCGATGCGAACAACAGCCTTGCAAATTTGCGAGTTATTTGCTATGGCTTTGCGATAGTCAATGTTTCTATCGCAATGGCATAGCAAAGTACCCATGTTTTCCTATAAATACCACCCAAAGAGAATGCATTTTCACACAAAATCATAACCACTTAGAGAGAGAAAGTAGTGAGGGAAATTTTTTTGATTTCGGAGGAAAATAAATGACGTCGGAACATGAAATGTTTGTGTTACGACGGTGGATGTATAACCGAAGAGATATGGAAACCGGAGAAGTGCGGAAGGAATTTTGGGATAGGTTGCGAGCATTCATAAAACAGGCGGCTAATAATCCATTTTCTCCAAATGATGGCAACATCTTTTGTCCATGCCTAAAATGTGGGAATAAGAAGTATTTGAATATCGAAATGGTGAAAAGACATGTCTATAACAGAGGATTTACTCCTAATTATTATGTCTGGTTTTCACATAGAGAGGGGTATAGTTTGGGTGAAGGAAGTAGTAGTATGGGTGGTGATATAGAAAATGAACGTCGTCATGATAATGTTAATGATAATTATGGTAGAAATATGTTCGAAAACTCTGATCAGCTACAAGGAAATAAGTATCATGATATGGTTACAGATGCATATCATGCTAATATTCCTGTTGAAGTTGAAAATTGTTTTGAAGAACCTAACGCTGAAGCAAAACAATTTTATGATATGCTTGATGCGGCAAATGAACCTATCTATGAGGGATGTATAGAAGGTTTATCGAAACTGTCATTAGCATCTAGGCTGATGTCTATTAAAAGTGAAGGAAACATAAGTGAACGAAGTATGAATCAATTAGCTGATGTGTTTAAAGAGTATTTGCCAGTAGAAAACAATTCTGCTGTGAGTTATTACGACATGCATAAGTTAGTCGCGGGTCTTGGGTTACCTTTAGAAATGATTGATGTTTGTATTGACAACTATATGATTTTTTGGAAAGACGATGATAAGTTGTCGGAATATCGATACTGTGGGAAGCTGAGATACCGAGTAACCGGTGGAAAGACGCTTGTACCATATAAACGAATGTGGTACCTACCAATAACTGATAGATTAAAATGATTATATCAATCAGAACGTACATCTGCAACAATGAGGTGGCATGCAAAACATATAGTAAGCGATGGCGAGGTCACACATCTGTCAGATGCAAAGGCTTGGTAACATTTTCAGACACTTCATCCTACCTTTGCTAAAGAGTCTAGGAACGTTTATCTTGGGCTATGCACATATGGATTTAGCCCATTTGGTTTGTCTGGAAGGCAATATTCATTATGGCCGGTGATATTGACCTCATACAATCTTCCACCTGATATGTGCATGCAGAGCGAAATTTTGTTTATGACTATTTTAGTACCTGGTCCCGGTCATCCGAAGCGTTCTCTTGATGTGTTCTTGCAACCTCTGATTCATGAGCTAAAACAATTATGGTATAGAGGAGTTCACACATTTGATTACTCGCAGCAGCAGAACTTCAAGATGCACGCAATTTTAATGTGGACAATAAGTGACTTCCCTGCGTATGGAATGTTATCCGGGTGGACGACACATGGGCGGTTATCTTGTCCATATTGTATAGGATGATCTAATGCATTTCAACTCAAGCATGGTAAGAAATCATGTTGGTTTGATGGTCATCGTCGGTTTTTGCCAATGCATCATCCATACAGAAGAAACAAGAAATTGTTCAAGAAAAACAAGGTTGTGCGTATTCCTCCCCCAACAAACATGACAGGTAGTGATATGTTAGAGCAAATTGAATATTATGGAGCTCAAGAAAAATGTAAACGTGGGGGTAAGTGGCATATTCCAGCAAACATGCCTGATGATTATGGTGATTCCCACAACTGGCATAAAAATAGTATATTTTGGGAGCTCCCATACTGGAAAGATCTTCTACTACGCCACAATCTTGATCCGATGCACATTGTTAAGAATTTTTTCGGTACACTATGAATACGATTTTAAATGTGCAGGGAAAGAGTAAAGACAATTTAAAAGCACGACTGGACTTAACCAAAATATGTGCAAGACCTGAATTACATATTATAAGGGACGATAAACTACCAATTCCAATATTTCATTTATCGGGACAAGCCAAACAAACATTGTTTAATTGGATATCTTCAGATGTGAAGTTCCCTGATGGTTACATGTCCAAATTCTCAAGATGTATAGAGCAGGGGGGAAATATCTGGTATGAAGAGTCATGATTGCCATGTATTCATGCATCGACTATTACCGTTTGCATTGGTTGAGCTGCTTCCGACAACCTTCCACGAATCAATTGCAGGTAAATTATAGAATACTTTAGATTTTCACACTATTTTAATAACAAAATATGGGTTAATTATACAGTAAACTTCAACTATGTAGGTATTACAGCATTTTTCAGGAATCTCTGTACACGCACATTCACAGTGGAAGGCATAGCACCACTAGAAGCCAATATCCCATTGTTGCTCTGTAATTTGGAAAAAATATTTCCTCCAGTATTTTTTAATGTGATGGAACATCTTCCAATCCACTTGCCACATAAAGCAGAGCTTGGGGCAAGTGGAAGGAAAAGGGCAACGCTGCAATGCCTCAATAGTTCGATCCTGCCGTCTGGCAAGGGCTTGTTCGATATTGGGAGGATTCGAGGTCACTGAAGAAGAGCACTGATTGTCGAGCGGCTCGCCTTTCTGACCCTTATGGTGATGGCCCACATAAACATTGCTCGGACCGGGCCTTATTCAAAGCAAGAGCCAGAAAAATTGTAAGTATATCTTATTTGAAATATTTTTTTATATACTATTTTATTTAATTCTTTTTTGTGAAAATTTCAGCAAGAGGAATCAGGGGATACCCACCCTGATATTCTAGAGACACTTTACCAGACAAAACGCAAAAAAGAGGGCGTTTTAGTTGACAAAAAAGCGGAGAAGCTATACCACGAGGTCATGGCTAAGATGCACGAGATGTCACAACACAACACTGACGAGAGCTCTGCATCTGGTGGCGTGACTACGGCTTAGAAGAATCAATTATATGCCGAGGTTAATATATTTTACATTTTTTTCCATATTTTTAAATTTTTTTTTGCATTTAACAATTATATTTTTTTTTTCAGGTTGCTCCCCGTAGAAAGGGGAAGCAGTTTGGTACCGGCTCCCTTTCATCGAGGATAGAGCAGTGCGTCTCTCCACATGGATTCTCTCAGTCCTTCGGAACTCCATCAGACATCAAAGAGCTGTTGGATCGGCAATCCCAGGAGCTGGCAGAAGTAAAATCGGTGATATCGTCTCAAGCAAAGAAGATCACATCGTATGATCGGTTGTGGTCTATTTTGGCGAAGAAAGACCCGGAGCTAGCTGACGCGTATGCGGAGTTGAACTCCGATGAGACTGCATCCAGCTTAGAAAACGCGGATGAGGCAGGGATCGGCTCTGGAAACCCGGATCACACCGGTACCGGTTCAGGAAATGCGACTAATACCCGCTTTTGTTATTTTTTTTTTGTAGAACATTTTAATTTTAATATATTTATTTTAATTTATTTAATTTTTAATATTATTTTTTAATAAATATATTTATTATAAAAAAAAAATTGGCTAGCCTCGCAAGAGCCTTGCAAGGCATGCCTCGCAAGGGCCTTGCAAGAGTTGCTTCGCAAAGTCCTTGCAAGGCTTGCCTCGCAAGAGCCTTGCAAGAGTTGCGTCGCAAAGGACTTGCAAGGTGTGCCTCGCAAATGCCCTTGCGACTCACGATTCGCAATGACTCGTGTTGCCTTCGCAAGAGCGTCTGAATTTGCCATTTGTGATGCCATTGTTAGGTTATTTGGCATCGCAAAATGACAATTTTCTTGTGGTGTAAGGAAATATCAAAATTTAGTGGTGTTGGTGTTTGTAAATAGAAAATAATGGCTGGTTGTAAATAGTGTCGTGCCTAGCCTTAGAGAGGCCTAAGGCGAACTTTCGTAAAAAGGGTCCTTTATAATATAAATATAATATAATTAAAAAAAATTAAATTGATAAAACAAAACAAAATTTTGTAAAACAAACGATTAAAATATAATTTTTCTTCCTTATGTTTAAATAAACTCTTTTACCAAATTCTCATAATCTAAATTTCTATCTAGCTCTCTTTCTATAGATATGATTGCTAAACCATTTAGTCTTTCTTGTGACATAGTTGATCGCAAATAAGACTTTATCAACTTTAGTTTTGAAACACTTCTTTCAGGTGAAGCAACCGAAATTGGAATCGTCAACAAAATACTTCAAGATTGGTTCAAGTTCCATCCACTGAATTTGAATAAACTATCCAACACCTATCTTGTTTATCTCCATTAATCAAATCTCTCAAATAATATGCGTGGGAGAAATGTCGACCATTAGTCTTATCTCTTGGAAAGTTGAAATCAATTGCATATCTTGTTGCAGGACTTTTTCTCAAACCATAATAAATCTTAATCCAGAATCAACTTCTCCTCAATATTCAGGATCATATATATATCAAGAAGTCTATAATGCTCTTCAAAATCAGCATTTTTCCCATCTATATTCACTTGTGTCCCCTTCTTCCTCTGTATTGAGATTTTAATCGTTTTATATGTTAACATTCTCATCCTCTTTTCGGTTGATATTCCCATCCTCTTTTTGTTCATTAACCTCCAAAAAATCACTAAAACTTTCAGGTTTTGTAAGAAACTTGATTAAAGAACATGCTTGTGATTTCACAAATGTGTCATCTTTATTTTTCTTTTGTCTTTTTTTGCGCTCATGACGGATACTTTATTGAAGACATGTTTCTAAAATTTATAAAAAATAATTATTATATAAAAGCTATTTAGAAGAATTACAGTTTATATATTTTTGTATTAAGGAGCCCCAAAAATTTATATATTTTGGGAGTCCTAGGAATATGACTTTTTTTGTTTAATAGGGACGCCATTGATTGTAAATAAAATGTGACAAAAGAATAAAATGGATAAATTTTTAGAGATAAAAAATTGAGGTTTTTTTATACATTGATCAAAGTCAATAAGTTATTTGAGAAACAATCCTTTGTTTTTTTCTTTTTATCAAACGTATATTTGTATTTTTTTGCTAGATTTGAAATAATTAATCTAACAAAATGTTGTTGTTGCTTAATTTGTCGTTGTATTTTTCCACTAGCTCTAAATACCTGTTTTTAAATTTATATATTGATTAATTGACAGAGTAAGCCTGAATCTTGGACATATTTTATTCCGATAACTTAAAACATTCGCCTTCATTATATTAATAATTGAGTTTAGGTTTCTCCCGCATGGCAACAACGGCAACACTAGCTATTTCGGTTCTTTTGAGCATCTAGAAATGTCAAAACAAAAAAAAATAAAAATATGTAATGATCTTGTGATAAGACTTTAGCTTCTTTTATCTTTTGTTTTGTTAAAATATGACTTTAGCTTCACAAAAGCTAAAACAGTCTCTGCCTGTTACTGAGGCTCATTCGTATTGCAACATGTAAAAAAATTCAATGGGGTTTCCATGGAACTCGAAAATGTATCCCCCGCAATTTTCAAACACGAAAAAATGATCTTAGAATTTTACAGATTTCCAACAAATATTTCCGTTGAAATTAATTTGCTTGTATAAATAGTCCTTTTTTTTCATTCACTCCAAAGATGATGTATGTTTTACTCTTCTCCATCATTAGATTCTTAGATTTAAGGATCTATGTATATATGTTTATAAATTTTGTAATTTTAATAAGATTTTATATATGAGCTGTAATAAAATTGTGAGTTGGAATTATAAACTGTGTACTATGTTTTTATGCGTTTGCTTAAGATATTTTATCCTTAAGTAAGTTCATAATGTTGACACAATTGTGCATTGTCTTTTCTGGCATATCATTTGATTCATAAAATGTATTTATTCATTTATATTATCATTGACTTGTTTTTAATAGTTTATCGAGAGAAAAGTTGTTGCTGCTTATTATCTAATACTGATAAAAAATGTTGTTTTCATTGATGAGGCACGAAATATATGGCAACTATTTAATTAATAAAATGATTAGAAAACTTTGGCTTCATTAGTTTATTAATAGAGTTTAGGGTTTCAGCAGTATTGCAACAACATGGAGACACTATTTTTGTTTTCTTAAAATGAATATTAATCTAAAGAAAAATACTTTTGCAAATAATAATAAGCCTCGATAAGAGGTAAAAAAGAGTTTATACACTACTGTAGTATAAACATTTTATTAAAAAGAATTGGGTCACAAGATGTATAATGTAGGATTGTGACGATTTAGAGTCGAATTTTGGTAAAATTTTTTTATTTATCTAGACATTTAACGACTTATTTATATACTACTTGTCGTAAGGTGATATCGTAAGTACATATATACTTTTTGTGAAAATAGAAATTAGCAAAAAGAGACATACTATTGCTTTCGAAAAGTTAGGATATATATATATATATATTTAGGTCACAACGTTAGGATATATTTTTAGTACTCAAAAGAAATGACATTTAAAAAAAACAATGTAATGTAATTAAGAAGGTTAAATAAATATATAGAAAAGGCAATAAAGAAGCCGAAAGGAAAGAATTGAAGTGAGATTAGTTCCAATATTACTCATGGCTGAACCGTTTAGAAGGGTTTGATCTTGACAAGAATGGAGTTTCTGATGCTTTTATCAATCTTTTAGTAATTTGTGGATATAGGATAGTAATTTTCCATGAAATAAAGGAGAATAATAGATCTTATAACACAAAGTGCAATAGGAGTTTACATACGATTAAAAAGAAAAAAAAAAGAACATGAGGTCGATGAGATTTAGGAGCAACAAAGAGTGTTAATCTTTGCCCTAAATGTTTTATTCGGAAACAAAAGCAACTTGAACACACACACGTTTAGATATCCACACACCGGTCGAATCAAAGCAATGGAAGTGAATTGATTTAAGATGTTCCATAGCAATGGCAGTGGTTCACACCTGACTCAGCTTCAACACGTCCAGCACAGACTACAGACCCGAATTTGGCTACACAACAGTTTGTGCAATCAGCATTTGAACCTGTGAACGGCACAGCCCCACACTCGCCCAAGAACTTGAAGCATGCAGCCTCGGTCTCTAGAACTCCTACATGTTGTCAAATTCATCATCACAACATTTACTAAAATGATATGTTATGTATAGAATCATTAATTCGACTACAAAATGTTTTGCTAAGTTAGCATAGTACCTGTTGAAGCCATCAAGAGGACAAGCAAGAGAACAGTGAAGCTCACGGAGTTGAGATTCTTTGCCATTTCTCTTTTCTTTTCTTTTTTCACTTACTTTGGTTTTTCTTAGACTTCTTTTTCCTTGCAATAAACTTTAATTTCGTTGATACAATTCCATGTGTGTGGTAATCTATTTATAGTGTAAGTCTTATAATTGTTTAATGATCTCTTGTAAGTTTTTCTTTCAGATTTTTTTCTTTTCTTAAGCAAGTTCATAATGTCGCCACAATTAATCATTGGCTCTTTGTTTTTATTACACGTATGAATGTATTTCTGTTATTATCATTGACTTGTTATAAATAATTAATCTAAAGGAATGCCGCTGCTGTCTTTATTTGTCCTTCAAACTCATATAGTTTTTATATATTTTTCCTTTTGTTCTAAGTACCTATTGTTTAATATATATATATATATATATAGAAAAGTGATTATTTTATTTTCATTGATATATCAAGCACGAATCTTAGACAATTGTTATTCCAATCATTGAAAACTTACCAATAGTTAAGTTTAGATTTCATCAGCATTGCAATAATCACGGGAACACTCAGTTCTTTTGAGCATCTTCGAATGTTGTTAATGAAATTTACAACGGCAATATTTTGTTGATCTCAAAATGATTTGGTTAAACAATATTAGAAAATATTATCCCACATTGAAAATTAAAAAGAATTTTCTCTAGTATATGTAAGTTATGAGTCTCTCTATTCATTGCCAATTGATATTAAGTTGGAAGCTCATATTCTAATATGATATCAGAGTCCAAGATCTACACTGTCCAACCCGATTTGATCTATAGTTGGTCCAATTATCGAACACCTATACCCATAATTGATGTCGTCAATCCATTGCCGAACATACCGAGATTAATGGTCAGAAATCCATCATCTAGAGGGGGAGTATTAGAAAATATTATCCCACTTCAAAAATTGGAAATGATCATTTCTAGTATATATAAGATATGAACGTCTCTACTCATTTTGCCTATTATTTAATTTGTGTAACTAGTATAATTTCATAATATCAATGAATTTTCTGGAAACCGACTTTGCAGACATATCCCTAAATCCATTGGTCTGTTGAACGATTTATGTAGTATTCCTAGAGAGATACATTTTAATGCAGCAGGCAATGGAACAAATGAACACAAACACAAAAGACAAAAGGAGTTTACGATTAAGAAAGAAACAAAAGTTCACACAACATGAGGTAAGATTTAGGAGTAAAGAGTGTTAATATATTTGCCATAAATGTTTTATTTGGAAGCAAAACACACGTTTTGATGTCGACACACGGAATGAAAAGCAAAAGTTACATTTGGTACGTAATGGTTTGAGGTAATTAAGATGTTCCATAGCAATGGCAGTGATTCACGCCTCCCTCAACTTCAACACGTCCAGCACAGACTTGAGACCCGAAGGTTGGATCGGCTAGGCAACAGTTTTTACAATCAGTAGCTGAACCTGTGAATGGCACTGACCCACACTCTCCCAAGAACTTGAAGCATGCAGCCTCGGTTTCTAGGACTGCTACATGTTCACATATTCATCAGCAAAACATAAATTAAAATTGAATCGACTACAAAAGATAATGTTAAAGAACTTTGTTAAGTTTGTACCTGTTGAAGCCATCAAGAGGACAATCAAGAGACCCGTGAAGCTGATGGAGTTGATGAGGTTCTTTGCCATTTCTCTTATGTTTTGCTTTGTGTTTTTTCTTAAACTTTAACTTTGGTGATACAAATCTATGTGTGTAGTAATCTATTTATAGTTACAATTTTGTAGCTTTCTTATGATTGGCTAATCCTTGCTCTCGACTTTTCTTTTGGATATATTTTTTTTCTTTCTTAATCCAAGCAAATTCATAATGTTGACACAATTGTACATTTTTGAGAAAATATATATGTATTTTTGGTATTATCATCGACTTTGTTCTAAATAATTAATCTAAGTGAAAGTCGTTGCTGTCTAAATTTATTCTTATAACTCATATTTATATCTTTTTTTTTCTTTAACTTTAAATATCTGTTGTCTAGCACTTATATACAAAATGATTATGTTCTTTTCATTGACGAGTAAGCACGAATCTTGGACATTTTGTTTATTCGGATAATATAAAACTTTTGTTTCATCAGGTTAATAATAAAGGTTAGGTTTTACGAGTATTGCAATAATCATGGCGACACTATATGTATCTCTGTTCTTTTCAGCATTTTTGAATGTCCAAAAATGAAACATAAAGGAATTTGTTTTTCTCCAAATTAAGACTTAGGTTTCAGAGGAGAAGATAAACAATCTCTGCCTATTGTATCTAACTTTCATTTTGCATACATAAAATGAGTTGTCAGAATTTGCCAAAGTAAATTTTTTTTTTTAATAAAAATGTGAATTTATTACCAAAAGGAAATGAATTTACTTACAAAAAGAGTTTGATATAAGATCCTAACTTGTTTCAGAGCCTCCAAAAAAAAGTAAAAAAAGCTTTAGAAACAAACAAAAGTGAGAGCGAATAATGCTAAGAACTATCCGTTAGTGAACCGAAGAGATAGGAGTCTTTGGTTTCCTTTAGTTGACATTCTGGCGAGAAGAATGTCACGGATAATGCGGTCAAGCTGGTGGAAAATGACATCTGCAGACAGAGATATTCCATTGTGCAAGCGATTATTTATTTCCTTCCATATAACAATGATGAGAGCTTGAGTGCATAGCTTCCTTAGAAGAGACTTATGTGCATTTGTAACTGATTGAAGCCAATTCATTAGAACAGACAAAGAAGCAAAAATATAAGGATACTCTCCCAATCTCTCCAACAGTTTTAACCAAAGAGCTGTTGCGAAATCACACAATAAAAAAATGCTTCCTAGACTCAATCGAGTGACTACAAATACAACATGCGTTTGATACATTAAGACCCATCCTGATAATCGAGCTCTCACTGGAAGGCGATTTAGATTTGCTGTCCAAAAATTAAACGAGTTTTTTTGGGACATAGAACCGAAACAACACCGAAGAGTCCCACGATTTTCCTGATTCAAAATGACGAACATGTTGCCAAGTAGCTTTCGAAGAGGAACAACTATGATTAGAATAATTTGTACTCCAGTAATAAGTGTCCATATCATCAGACGATAAAGGAGTAGAAACTCTTGCAAGAAGTTCCCGAAGAGTTCTTGATCCTGCTATTCTCGATCGCTCATGAGGAATTCTCCAAGATGTATGAGTACAAGCTTGGGATACTGTAGATAGTCTACCATTTCCAAACAGTTGAGGAGCTTGGCAACCAAAAATTGAGATAAGAGAACGAGACCCAAGCCAATTATCAAACCAAAAACTGGCAGATTTACCATCCCCAATTTTGCACAATAGAAACTTACTTGCAAGAGGTCTTAGGTTGAGAAAGGTCTTCCAGATCCAAGAGTCTAGAGGCTTAGAAGATATTGACCAAAAGTTCTCTCTGCTTAGGCGGTGTGATTTATTCCAAAAACCCAAAGAGTTTCAGTTTTTGAAAAGAGATTCCAAATCAATTTTAGATTAAGAACTTTGTTCCAGGCAATGAAATCTCTCAAGCCGAGGCCACCCTCTTTTTTTGGAAGAAAAATAGTACTCCAAGCTACCTTCGGAACAACTTTCTTTTCAGATTCACCACCCCATAGGAATCTAGAACGCAATTGTGTTATTCTCTTCAAGCACGTTTTTGGCAGAGAAAATGCTTTCATCCAGAAATTAATTAATTTATAGATTACAGTCTTGATTAATTCCAATCTACCAGCAAAAGAGAGGACTTTGTTGGTCCAATGGTTGAACTTTGAGGAATTTTTGTCTAAATGCGGAGAGAACTATGCCACGCTCAATTTTCTATGTATTAGGGGTAAGCCGAGGTATCTTATTGGCATGACCTCCTGCATAAAAATAAGATTTTCCATCGTAGCTGAATCATGTAAATTCAGACCAGCATGGAAGAGGAAAGATGCCACTTTGAATAAGCCAATTTTTCCCTCCTAGCTGTATTAGAAGATGGGTTTGTCCTAAGATTGAACTGACATTGAATCATAGCTTGATGAGCCTCTCTCACTCTGTTATCAAAATCAGAATATCGCTCACGATTCAAGTCCTTAAACAAAACCTTCATAAGCTTCAACTTCTTAGAAAGGACAAACATACTGCAAGTTTGAGATAGCCAAAAGCTCCTCCCAAAGATCCAGCCTTTCCAATTAAAAGTTACTCGCATACACAAAAGATACTGTAAAATGTAATTGACATCCAGGTAGTTTAACTAAACATGAGATCATCTAAGCTGATTTAGAGATAATAGTAATATCCACCGAAGCATCCCAAAGCACCCAAATCCGCGAACTCATAGTTCCCTTCAAAATTCCAACTCGGGAATGTCTTAGAAACAATAACACTAGCATTCTCTTCCCTACCTCTTGTTTCTATAATACTAAAAGAGCGGCTTTAATACTTTAGTAGACAAACGGAGACATCTCTCCTTAATACCGTTATTTACACCCCTTACATTCCAACAAAATGTTGTAACCAACATAATTATTGGGAAGGTTTTGGAGGAGCGTCCCACCCTTTCTTGAGAGATTCGAACCTGTTACGATGCTTTGCAATAATAGGACTGAGGAGATCATTATCAAAGGGAACATCTGTCTCCACCTCAATATTAGAAATTTCTCCTTCTTCTGAAGAATTTGGTGAATCATCATCTTCTTCAGAACTTGACTCAGAGTTATAGGCTGCTGAAGAACCATCAGTATCATGAATTAAAGGCTTTTTACCTTGATCCTTTGTCAGAGGTTGGACAGTCGGAGCTTTAGGAAGAGACGATTGCTGCGAAATTTCCTTAATGATGTCTGCGTTTTTTGTCTTCCGGGGAGATTTTTGAGATTTAGTGGGTTGCTCTAGATTACTAAGACCACCACCAGAGAAAATTTAGATGGGATATCAATAATTTTATCCTTCTTAGGTTTAGACTTCCTAGTCTTGGGTGGCTTTTCTTTCTGTTTCTCTACTATTGGTGGAGGTTGAGATGTAGAGGATATCTCCTTTCTCTGACCAGAGCCTTGCTAAAGTGATTTTCTTGTTCTCGGACAACGATCTGGAGAGTGGCTTGTGGACTTACAAGTTGTGCAGGTTACAGGGGCAGAGGGGCACCTCCAAACAGTATGTCATAATTCCTGACAATGAGAACACAATGTTGGAAGCCAGTGACTTGATACTTGGATGCGGTGGAGTTCTCCAGTCTCGAACATCACATTAATAGACACTGGAAGAGGTTTCAATAAGTCAATAATTGTGTAGACTCTAGCAACTTCAATATGTGTCATATTCGCTGTATTTGGGTGGAGGAAAAGAGGTTGTCCAACAGCTCCTGCTGTGTTCGAGGCCTTCCAGCAAGAAGAAGTGTGGAGGAACTCCAGTGAAATCAAGCCAAACAGGGGCCTCTTTTAGGTCATGCATTACTGGTTCAAAACAAGGCTCATATTTAGCAAGGAACATTGATTGTCCCTCAATGTGCCATATTCCTTGTTCAAGAACTCTTTTAAGGGTAATAGCAGAAGGTATTTTGATCAAAACAGATCTGGGACCAACCTTTGAGACAGAGATATCTTTCAACTTCTTGCTCCAAATACCGTTTAAAATTGCATGTAGAGCTCCCATTGAAGGCAAATTTCCATGAAATTGACCTTGAACAAAACATTCCCAATAATGCTTGTTTCTTTGAATCACATAGTTTGGGATTTTCACACAAATCTCACCAGATTCAAGGAGAAAGGGAACCCATTTCTTCGACAGCTTCTTTGAGGGCCCTTGAACACAATCTCACCATGATGGTTTGACTGCAACTTGGGGATTAATTTTACCCCTAGTAGGTAAGGTGTTCTGAGATAGACGGGGATCTGACTTAGGTATGGGGTTTTCATATGTCAATGGCTTCAAGACAAGAGAAATTTCTGTTGATTCGACATGAGAAACTGATGCAGAACTCAGATTTTTTGGGACTGAGATTGATGTAGAACTGGGATTTTTCGGGGAAGTCTTTGGTGGAGAAGAACCCAAAACCAGAGAAGCAGATGCTAATTGAGAAGAATTGAGGTCCGTAGCGGGAGGCTGAGGAGAAGGAAATCGCTTTTTGTTTGCCGTCTTCGACATTGTGCTTTTGTTTTTCTTTTGCATCTAACTCGAAGCCTCTTAAAGTAAATTTTTCTTTCACAACCAAGAGTTCTGATATATATAATATGTGAAGAAAGGAAACTACACACACAAAAATTACACTTACACACAAATATGGAAATTCTAAATTATACCTAACTGAAAATAATCAAGCCCACAATATTTACAAAATTAACAATATTGAGTTTGCAAAATGGGATGGCTTAACGTTCATGCTTTAATAAAAGAGGCCTATATACATTCATAAAAGTTGGATCACAATCACATTATATAACAAGTTTTTCAGATAGCTCCTACAGATTCATGGGAGACTAACTTTGTCAACATATCAATAAGTAGATCAAAATCATCTTGTGACCTAATAAAACTCAACCCCATAAACCTTTCCTCTGATCCAAACAATTTTCCAGTGCGTCATGTTATCTTTGCCTCTCTAAAAAATCTCATAGCAGTTTGTGTCTCTAGGTCTCTCATACTTCACCCACACATAAGCTTTCAAATGAAAATCAAACACAAGTATTAGAATGATAAAATATTCCACATTGCAACTTGCGATATTTCATAACTACTCCACTCAATGCCAATTGATTTTGAATTACAGTCTCATGAATCCTAGTATAGTATTAGAAGTGAGAGTTGATGCAATAGATGTTTTCTCACAAAAATTTTTTTTCCACATATATAACCCGTATAAGTGATCTGTGTAGCTGTTTTCTTTGCAAGATGATGGGTTTAGAGCATTTTTCTCCCAGTTCTCAAACGGGTTTGGAATCTCATGATTCCTAATAAAAAGTTAGCTAGTTTTATATAGAACAAAACTAACGTCTCATTTTCCTGTTATAGAACTCACAAGGAGGTTTACGACCCTCAAGGACACCAAGACCATCCATGTAAGCTCTGCCATGTCCAGAGCAAAAAAACAAAGGCTGCAGTTTCTGCTTCAACAGTGGCTCTATTGGTCCATGACAGATTCCATGTAGTTAATTAAAATATTGAAAATGAATAGTGAATACGAGATTCAAGATGATTGACACTGTAATAAGCAGCTTTTTCCCCATTTCTTTCATACTCTGCAAAAACTAAAGCTTCAAGTCTTTATGTGCTCATGTATATACTACAAGAGATTCTAAACTACTAGTGATTTATAAAGTGTGTATCACTCAACACTACAAGAAAACAGGTTATTTGCGAGGCAATTTTGCGATGCCAATTTTCCGTTGCAAAATTGCTAAGCGTTTGCAAGGCTCTTACTATACAAATTCTCGCCTCGCAATGGCGTTGTAAGTTTGCGAGGCCAAAAGAGTCTCGCAATTTTGCGATGCCATTGCAATGTGTTCGCAATGGCCTTGCGAGGCGGGTGTCTGCATCGCAAAAGCATCGCAAATCTGCTATGCTTTTGCGATGCGAACAACAGCCTTGCAAATTTGCGAGTTATTTGCTATGGCTTTGCGATAGTCAATGTTTCTATCGCAATGGCATAGCAAAGTACCCATGTTTTCCTATAAATACCACCCAAAGAGAATGCATTTTCACACAAAATCATAACCACTTAGAGAGAGAAAGTAGTGAGGGAAATTTTTTTGATTTCGGAGGAAAATAAATGACGTCGGAACATGAAATGTTTGTGTTACGACGGTGGATGTATAACCGAAGAGATATGGAAACCGGAGAAGTGCGGAAGGAATTTTGGGATAGGTTGCGAGCATTCATAAAACAGGCGGCTAATAATCCATTTTCTCCAAATGATGGCAACATCTTTTGTCCATGCCTAAAATGTGGGAATAAGAAGTATTTGAATATCGAAATGGTGAAAAGACATGTCTATAACAGAGGATTTACTCCTAATTATTATGTCTGGTTTTCACATAGAGAGGGGTATAGTTTGGGTGAAGGAAGTAGTAGTATGGGTGGTGATATAGAAAATGAACGTCGTCATGATAATGTTAATGATAATTATGGTAGAAATATGTTCGAAAACTCTGATCAGCTACAAGGAAATAAGTATCATGATATGGTTACAGATGCATATCATGCTAATATTCCTGTTGAAGTTGAAAATTGTTTTGAAGAACCTAACGCTGAAGCAAAACAATTTTATGATATGCTTGATGCGGCAAATGAACCTATCTATGAGGGATGTATAGAAGGTTTATCGAAACTGTCATTAGCATCTAGGCTGATGTCTATTAAAAGTGAAGGAAACATAAGTGAACGAAGTATGAATCAATTAGCTGATGTGTTTAAAGAGTATTTGCCAGTAGAAAACAATTCTGCTGTGAGTTATTACGACATGCATAAGTTAGTCGCGGGTCTTGGGTTACCTTTAGAAATGATTGATGTTTGTATTGACAACTATATGATTTTTTGGAAAGACGATGATAAGTTGTCGGAATATCGATACTGTGGGAAGCTGAGATACCGAGTAACCGGTGGAAAGACGCTTGTACCATATAAACGAATGTGGTACCTACCAATAACTGATAGATTAAAATGATTATATCAATCAGAACGTACATCTGCAACAATGAGGTGGCATGCAAAACATATAGTAAGCGATGGCGAGGTCACACATCTGTCAGATGCAAAGGCTTGGTAACATTTTCAGACACTTCATCCTACCTTTGCTAAAGAGTCTAGGAACGTTTATCTTGGGCTATGCACATATGGATTTAGCCCATTTGGTTTGTCTGGAAGGCAATATTCATTATGGCCGGTGATATTGACCTCATACAATCTTCCACCTGATATGTGCATGCAGAGCGAAATTTTGTTTATGACTATTTTAGTACCTGGTCCCGGTCATCCGAAGCGTTCTCTTGATGTGTTCTTGCAACCTCTGATTCATGAGCTAAAACAATTATGGTATAGAGGAGTTCACACATTTGATTACTCGCAGCAGCAGAACTTCAAGATGCACGCAATTTTAATGTGGACAATAAGTGACTTCCCTGCGTATGGAATGTTATCCGGGTGGACGACACATGGGCGGTTATCTTGTCCATATTGTATAGGATGATCTAATGCATTTCAACTCAAGCATGGTAAGAAATCATGTTGGTTTGATGGTCATCGTCGGTTTTTGCCAATGCATCATCCATACAGAAGAAACAAGAAATTGTTCAAGAAAAACAAGGTTGTGCGTATTCCTCCCCCAACAAACATGACAGGTAGTGATATGTTAGAGCAAATTGAATATTATGGAGCTCAAGAAAAATGTAAACGTGGGGGTAAGTGGCATATTCCAGCAAACATGCCTGATGATTATGGTGATTCCCACAACTGGCATAAAAATAGTATATTTTGGGAGCTCCCATACTGGAAAGATCTTCTACTACGCCACAATCT
Source organism: Lepidium sativum (assembly GCA_023374145.1). Classification (NCBI taxonomy): domain Eukaryota; kingdom Viridiplantae; phylum Streptophyta; class Magnoliopsida; order Brassicales; family Brassicaceae; genus Lepidium; species Lepidium sativum. Next base: position 81,461 of record JAKUCM010003501.1, read on the forward strand.
TGATCCGATGCACATTGTTAAGAATTTTTTCGGTACACTATGAATACGATTTTAAATGTGCAGGGAAAGAGTAAAGACAATTTAAAAGCACGACTGGACTTAACCAAAATATGTGCAAGACCTGAATTACATATTATAAGGGACGATAAACTACCAATTCCAATATTTCATTTATCGGGACAAGCCAAACAAACATTGTTTAATTGGATATCTTCAGATGTGAAGTTCCCTGATGGTTACATGTCCAAATTCTCAAGATGTATAGAGCAGGGGGAAAATATCTGGTATGAAGAGTCATGATTGCCATGTATTCATGCATCGACTATTACCGTTTGCATTGGTTGAGCTGCTTCCGACAACCGTCCACGAATCAATTGCAGGTAAATTATAGAATACTTTAGATTTTCACACTATTTTAATAACAAAATATGGGTTAATTATACAGTAAACTTCAACTATGTAGGTATTACAGCATTTTTCAGGAATCTCTGTACACGCACATTCACAGTGGAAGGCATAGCACCACTAGAAGCCAATATCCCATTGTTGCTCTGTAATTTGGAAAAAATATTTCCTCCAGTATTTTTTAATGTGCTGGAACATCTTCCAATCCACTTGCCACATAAAGCAGAGCTTGGGGCAAGTGGAAGGAAAAGGGCAACGCTGCAATGCCTCAATAGTTCGATCCTGCCGTCTGGCAAGGGCTTGTTCGATATTGGGAGGATTCGAGGTCACTGAAGAAGAGCACTGATTGTCGAGCGGCTCGCCTTTCTGACCCTTATGGTGATGGCCCACATAAACATTGCTCGGGCCGGGCCTTATTCAAAGCAAGAGCCAGAAAAATTGTAAGTATATCTTATTTGAAATATTTTTTTATATACTATTTTATTTAATTCTTTTTTGTGAAAATTTCAGCAAGAGGAATCAGGGGATACCCACCCTGATATTCTAGAGACGCTTTACCAGACAAAACGCACAAAAGAGGGCGTTTTAGTTGACAAAAAAGCGGAGAAGCTATACCACGAGGTCATGGCTAAGATGCACGAGATGTCACAACACAACACTGACGAGAGCTCTGCATCTGGTGGCGTGACTACGGCTTAGAAGAATCAATTATATGCCGAGGTTAATATATTTTACATTTTTTTCCATATTTTTAAATTTTTTTTTGCATTTAACAATTATATTTTTTTTTTCAGGTTGCTCCCCGTAGAAAGGGGAAGCAGTTTGGTACCGGCTCCCTTTCATCGAGGATAGAGCAGTGCGTCTCTCCACATGGATTCTCTCAGTCCTTCGGAACTCCATCAGACATCAAAGAGCTGTTGGATCGGCAATCCCAGGAGCTGGCAGAAGTAAAATCGGTGATATCGTCTCAAGCAAAGAAGATCACATCGTATGATCGGTTGTGGTCTATTTTGGCGAAGAAAGACCCGGAGCTAGCTGACGCGTATGCGGAATTGAACTCCGATGAGACTGCATCCAGCTTAGAAAACGCGGATGAGGCAGGGATCGGCTCTGGAAACCCGGATCACACCGGTACCGGTTCAGGAAATGCGACTAATACCCGCTTTTGTTATTTTTTTTTTGTAGAACATTTTAATTTTAATATATTTATTTTAATTTATTTAATTTTTAATATTATTTTTTAATAAATATATTTATTATAAAAAAAAATTGGCTAGCCTCGCAAGAGCCTTGCAAGGCATGCCTCGCAAGGGCCTTGCAAGAGTTGCTTCGCAAAGTCCTTGCAAGGCTTGCCTCGCAAGAGCCTTGCAAGAGTTGCGTCACAAAGGACTTGCAAGGTGTGCCTCGCAAATGCCCTTGCGACTCACGATTCGCAATGACTCGTGTTGCCTCGCAAGAGCGTCTGAATTTGCCATTTGTGATGCCATTGTTAGGTTATTTGGCATCGCAAAATGACAATTTTCTTGTGGTGTAAGGAAATATCAAAATTTAGTGGTGTTGGTGTTTGTAAATAGAAAATAATGGCTGGTTGTAAATAGTGTCGTGCCTAGCCTTAGAGAGGCCTAAGGCGAACTTTCGTAAAAAGGGTCCTTTATAATATAAATATAATATAATTAAAAAAATTAAATTGATAAAACAAAACAAAATTTTGTAAAACAAACGATTAAAATATAATTTTTCTTCCTTATGTTTAAATAAACTCTTTTACCAAATTCTCATAATCTAAATTTCTATCTAGCTCTCTTTCTATAGATATGATTGCTAAACCATTTAGTCTTTCTTGTGACATAGTTGATCGCAAATAAGACTTTATCAACTTTAGTTTTGAAACACTTCTTTCAGGTGAAGCAACCGAAATTGGAATCGTCAACAAAATACTTCAAGATTGGTTCAAGTTCCATCCACTGAATTTGAATAAACTATCCAACACCTATCTTGTTTATCTCCATTAATCAAATCTCTCAAATAATATGCGTGGGAGAAATGTCGACCATTAGTCTTATCTCTTGGAAAGTTGAAATCAATTGCATATCTTGTTGCAGGACTTTTTCTCAAACCATAATAAATCTTAATCCAGAATCAACTTCTCCTCAATATTCAGGATCATATATATATCAAGAAGTCTATAATGCTCTTCAAAATCAGCATTTTTCCCATCTATATTCACTTGTGTCCCTTCTTCCTCTGTATTGAGATTTTAATCGTTTTATATGTTAACATTCTCATCCTCTTTTCGGTTGATATTCCCATCCTCTTTTTGTTCATTAACCTCCAAAAAATCACTAAAACTTTCAGGTTTTGTAAGAAACTTGATTAAAGAACATGCTTGTGATTTCACAAATGTGTCATCTTTATTTTTCTTTTGTCTTTTTTTGCGCTCATGACGGATACTTTATTGAAGACATGTTTCTAAAATTTATAAAAAATAATTATTATATAAAAGCTATTTAGAAGAATTACAGTTTATATATTTTTGTATTAAGGAGCCCCAAAAATTTATATATTTTGGGAGTCCTAGGAATATGACTTTTTTTGTTTAATAGGGACGCCATTGATTGTAAATAAAATGTGACAAAAGAATAAAATGGATAAATTTTTAGAGATAAAAAATTGAGGTTTTTTTATACATTGATCAAAGTCAATAAGTTATTTGAGAAACAATCCTTTGTTTTTTTCTTTTTATCAAACGTATATTTGTATTTTTTTGCTAGATTTGAAATAATTAATCTAACAAAATGTTGTTGTTGCTTAATTTGTCGTTGTATTTTTCCACTAGCTCTAAATACCTGTTTTTAAATTTATATATTGATTAATTGACAGAGTAAGCCTGAATCTTGGACATATTTTATTCCGATAACTTAAAACATTCGCCTTCATTATATTAATAATTGAGTTTAGGTTTCTCCCGCATGGCAACAACGGCAACACTAGCTATTTCGGTTCTTTTGAGCATCTAGAAATGTCAAAACAAAAAAAATAAAAATATGTAATGATCTTGTGATAAGACTTTAGCTTCTTTTATCTTTTGTTTTGTTAAAATATGACTTTAGCTTCACAAAAGCTAAAACAGTCTCTGCCTGTTACTGAGGCTCATTCGTATTGCAACATGTAAAAAAATTCAATGGGGTTTCCATGGAACTCGAAAATGTATCCCCCGCAATTTTCAAACACGAAAAAATGATCTTAGAATTTTACAGATTTCCAACAAATATTTCCGTTGAAATTAATTTGCTTGTATAAATAGTCCTTTTTTTTCATTCACTCCAAAGATGATGTATGTTTTACTCTTCTCCATCATTAGATTCTTAGATTTAAGGATCTATGTATATATGTTTATAAATTTTGTAATTTTAATAAGATTTTATATATGAGCTGTAATAAAATTGTGAGTTGGAATTATAAACTGTGTACTATGTTTTTATGCGTTTGCTTAAGATATTTTATCCTTAAGTAAGTTCATAATGTTGACACAATTGTGCATTGTCTTTTCTGGCATATCATTTGATTCATAAAATGTATTTATTCATTTATATTATCATTGACTTGTTTTTAATAGTTTATCGAGAGAAAAGTTGTTGCTGCTTATTATCTAATACTGATAAAAAATGTTGTTTTCATTGATGAGGCACGAAATATATGGCAACTATTTAATTAATAAAATGATTAGAAAACTTTGGCTTCATTAGTTTATTAATAGAGTTTAGGGTTTCAGCAGTATTGCAACAACATGGAGACACTATTTTTGTTTTCTTAAAATGAATATTAATCTAAAGAAAAATACTTTTGCAAATAATAATAAGCCTCGATAAGAGGTAAAAAAGAGTTTATACACTACTGTAGTATAAACATTTTATTAAAAAGAATTGGGTCACAAGATGTATAATGTAGGATTGTGACGATTTAGAGTCGAATTTTGGTAAAATTTTTTTATTTATCTAGACATTTAACGACTTATTTATATACTACTTGTCGTAAGGTGATATCGTAAGTACATATATACTTTTTGTGAAAATAGAAATTAGCAAAAAGAGACATACTATTGCTTTCGAAAAGTTAGGATATATATATATATATATTTAGGTCACAACGTTAGGATATATTTTTAGTACTCAAAAGAAATGACATTTAAAAAAAACAATGTAATGTAATTAAGAAGGTTAAATAAATATATAGAAAAGGCAATAAAGAAGCCGAAAGGAAAGAATTGAAGTGAGATTAGTTCCAATATTACTCATGGCTGAACCGTTTAGAAGGGTTTGATCTTGACAAGAATGGAGTTTCTGATGCTTTTATCAATCTTTTAGTAATTTGTGGAT
>JAKUCM010003502.1:0-55500 GCA_023374145.1 Lepidium sativum
AACAAACAACCTCTTCACAAGAAGAGGGAGAGAATATTTCCGAAGATGGAATGAATCCATCGGAAGAGGATGTCTCCGACCACTATGGTGAAAGACCAGAGGATTTGAGTACCAGAAATGGTCATGTGGATGAGGATTCCAGTACTCAACACCCCCAACAAATGCCCTTAAGAAGAAGCACAAGGATAAGAAAGGACCCCGGAAATTGGATAAACACACGAGTTTATTATAACAATGAAGCGGTGGCTCATCCAATCCAAGCACAATGTTCTCTTGCCCTCTTGCCTCCGGATCATAAGGCTTACATTGGTAAAATCGAGATGCACCACATACCAAAATCCTATGAAGAAGCCAAGAACACCAAGGAATGGTGTGAGGCCATAAATGCCGAAGCTAGTGCTATGGAGAAAAATGATACATGGGAGGAAACCATTCTACCACCAGGAAAGAAGGCTGTAAGTTCAAGATGGGTCTTCACAATCAAGTTCAAAAGCACCGGGGAGATAGAAAGGCACAAGGCTCGATTAGTTGCAAGAGGATTCACACAAACATATGGCGAGGATTATGTAGAGACGTTTGCACCCGTTGCTAAACTACATACTGTTCGCGTTGTGTTATCTCTTGCCACTAATCTTGCATGGGAACTTTGGCAAATGGATGTGAAGAATGCCTTCCTTCAAGGGGAATTAGAGGAAGAAGTATATATGTATCCACCACCGGGACTTGAACACAAGGTTGCATCGGGAAAAGTGTTGAGATTACGGAAAGCAATTTATGGTCTCAAGCAATCTCCACGAGCTTGGTATCACAAGCTGAGCACCACTCTCCTAAATCGTGGGTTCAAAAGGTCGGAGGCCGACCATACACTCTTCCATCTTCATAGCAACAAGGGTATTGTGTTAGTCCTCATCTATGTGGATGACTTGATCATTTTCGGCAATGACAAGGACGGTATCATCTCTACTAAAGCTTATCTTAAATCTGTTTTTGATATTAAAGATCTTGGAGAACTCAAGTACTTTCTAGGGATTGAAGTGTGTCGCACTATGGATGGCCTCTTTATGTCCCAAAGAAAGTACACTCTTGATCTTCTATGTGAAACAGGAAAATTAGGTTGTAAGCCTTCCAAAACACCTCTTGAAGATGGCTACAAGGTCTCGAGAAAGGGGGAGAAAAATGAAGAACCGCTTCAAGATGCAACTCAATATAGACGTCTCGTTGGAAAGTTAATCTACTTGACCATCACTAGGCCGGATTTATGCTTTGCGGTCAACCAAGTGAGTCAACACATGCAAAATCCTACACAATACCATTGGAGTATGGTGGATCGGATCTTGTGTTACCTTAAGGGAAGCCCGGGTCAAGGCATTTGGATGGGAAAGAATGACAACACCGAGATAGTAGGGTATTGTGATGCGGATTGGGCCGGGGATCGGAATGATAGAAAATCAACCACCGGCTATGTCACCTTCATTGGAGGAAATATGGTCACATGGAAAACAAAGAAGCAAAAGGTTGTATCATGCTCAAGTGCCGAGGCGGAGTATAGAGCAATGAAGAATCTTACAAATGAATTGACATGGTTGAAAGCGCTCCTAAAAGATCTTGGAATTGAGCAAGCAAATCCCATCACCATGCATTGTGACAATCAAGCCGCCATTCACATAGCATCCAACTCTATGTTTCACGAAAGGACAAAGCACATTGAGATTGATTGTCACAAAGTTCGGGAAAAGATCCTCCAAGGAGTTATCCTACCATGCTTTACAAAGAGTGAAGATCAACTAGCGGACATCTTCACCAAAGCCGCGAGTCACAAGGTATGTGGTCATATATACCCAAAACTTGGACTCGTGGATCTCACTCGCCCTTGATCAAAGGTCCCCTTTCTCACGGCTCGTACACTCTTTTTCCCTTAAGAGAGTTTTGTCCCAAAGTGGTTTTCTCTCTAAGGTTTTTTTAATGAGGTATGGCCGTGGGTCTTCCAAGTTCAACATCTACTATGTAGACGGTTAAACTTGAGGGGGAGTATTGATCAAGACCTATCAAGGCCATTAAATCATTAATCGGGTCAAGGATTTATGTTATCGGATCAAGTTCATAGTCGGGCTGGAAGTAGCCGTCAATCGGGTCGGAAGAATGATAGGAGCAGAAGACGGATCGGACAGTGCCATCAGATCGAGGAATCGTGAACCACGGTACGAGTCAGTACGTACCGAGGTTCACGTATCGGGTCGAGAAATTAAGGTCCTGCGGTACATGTCAGTACGTACCGCAGGCAGATATCGGGTCGAGGTTTTATGTCCCGCGTGTAGTAAAGGAGTCGAGGCAGATACGTCCCGCGGTACGCATCAACATGTACCGCGGGTAAGCCGAAGGTCCGAGAAACTCAAGTACCGCGGTACGAAGGATTGCGTACCGCGGGAAAGCCGAATGTCCGAGAGACCATGTACCGCGGTACGAAGGAACACGTACCGCGGACGACCCACGATCGAGTCAACGCATTTCCGATAAAAGTCAACGCTCGGTCACGACTTGATTTTCAAGGCGTTTGAGGCTAACGAAGACTTAGGATGTAATTGGAGTGTGACTATATGACCGTTGGAGACCTCATGACCGTTGAAGACATAAGTGGAACATGTGACCTTATCCATTTGTGTAGAGACCGAGGCCAAGGAGCAGTCACTATCTCTCGGGACGAGGAAGCGCAGCTTGGGACCACCTCGGGATGCACAAAGTCTCTCACCTCCTCTCCAACGGTCAAATGAAGAGCCTCCATCTTCCTCCTTTGCGAAAAGCTTGTAACCTCTATATATAGACTTCCAAACCCATTGTAAAATTATGTTGAATAATATACTCGATTATGTTCTTCAATTCTTTCATGAGTCTCTCTTCAATCTTCCGAAACTCTCTATCTCTTTGTCTAAAATCTAACAGTTATGGTCTAAGTTAGGCACTAAGCTGATTCTTTCTACTACTTGCCACTATTGGCCAAGCATCCTCACTAGGCCACACCAACAAAATCCCAGAGGCCTAGTGACATTTATCCTTAGGAAGATCGGAAGACGCGCATCACTTCGGTTGGGCGCGACTTCGGGAAAAAAAGAGAAGCCGTGAGACGCAAGGCGTGAAGACGTAGGGCGCAAGGCAATGAGACTTGGGAAGCAAGGTGTGAGGCGACCGTTAGATGGAGAGGGTGTATGGGTCTTCCCCAACGGTCAAAGTGGTCCCGGGAATATGACCGTTGGGCGCGTGCAGCTTCAGAGTGGTCCCGGCTGGACGCGTGAAGAGCAGGTGGTCCCCTCCAGCCGCCAACGACCTCAGGTGGTCCCCTCCAGCTTCCAGCGACTTCTTCTTTCTTCTCTTCTTCTCCTTTGCGATTTTTCTGTTTATTTAAGAGGAACAATTGTATCTTTTAGTACCTATGGAGTTTTAATGGAAGCTCTCTTCATATTCTCTCAAAACACTCTCCAATCTCTTATTCTCTAAAGTTTTCGCATTGTGTACTCAAACTCACATGGTATCAGAGCAGTGATATCCTCTCATTATGCTTCCATTAATCTCTTTTCATCACTCTCTGTTTTTCTTCTCTATTGTTTAGTCCTTGAAATTCAAAACTCGCCGTGGAAAGCTTGGGTTCTACCTCCGGGGCGCATCCTCCTTGCGGCTCTTCTCAAAGTTTTGAAGAAAAAGGCTATCTTTGAGTCCTATATACAGAAAAGCTGGGATCTTTGGTGAGCTTTGGCATCAAAAGAGTAAGCTTTTCTCATTCAAACTCAAGGAAATCTCGAAATCTCTCTTGTGAAGCCTTACCGGAAGCGTGAAAGGGAAAAGGTCAAGTCTTTTCTCTCTTCTTGAAGTGGTGCTCTCTGGTGTTCTTAAGAGAAGACTTTTAGTCTCTCCTGTTCGTGATTTCAAGAAAGCTTCAACTTTTTAAGCCTCTCTTTGGGTCATTTCTCAGCCGGCACAAAAAAAAAGGTGTAATCTTTCCTTCTCAAAATGGATCCAAGTAAACTACAAGTGGTTCCTATTATGCTTAAAGGGCCGAATTACTTGCTGTGGGCTAGAGCTGCAAAGACTACCATCTGCACAAAGAAAGGCTATTGGAGTCATATAGTCAAAGATAGACCCTTAAAGAAGTCCACATCAAGTGAAGAAGATGAGGAAGTGCTTGATGAGGATGATGATTGGTTCCTCATGGATCAATCGGTCAAATCTATCATCTTGGGATCACTAGACAAACCCATATTAGAAGCCTACTACTACTGTGAGACAGCTAAAGACTTATGGGAATCCTTGAAGAAAGTATATGGTAATATTTCAAGTCTTACTCGGGTTTTTGAGGTTAAGAAGGAATTGAGTAGTCTTTATCAAGATGACATGGAATTTACGGAATACTTTGGTAGATTTAGATCTTTGTGGGCTGAGATGGATATGCTTAGACCAATGACATTGGAGCCTAAGGTAATTATGAGTAGAAGTGAAGAGGATAAAGTTCTCGGTTTGATGATGAATCTCAATCCATGTTACACGGATCTTGTTAAACATATCTTGAGGACTGCAGCTACTACTCATTCACTTCCTAGTCTTGAAGAAGTTTGTGCTCAAATCCAGAAGGAACAAGGGTCTATTGGTCTATTGGAAAGAAAGGGAAGTTCGGGTCTAATAATTGCCAACAAAGCTCAAGTTAAGACCGAAGATAAGAAGAGGCTAATATGTGAGCATTGTAAGAAGAAAGGTCATGCCAAAGATAAGTGCTGGATTCTTCACCCACACCTTAAGCCAGCCAAGTTCAAAGAAGCAAGGGCTAACCTCACTCAAGAGAAGTCGGATGAACCAAATCAATTGTCTCTAGCTCCTTTCTCTTCGGGTTCATCCTCTTTGGCTGGACAGCAAGAACAAGGAATTGCTGCCTCATCTTCTTTCCAAGGAGAGGTGATTAAGAAGGCAGACTTGGAAGCTCTTATTCAATCCCTTAAGTCCCTAAGGGATTCTGGTATTTGTCTCTTCTCACATTCCTTATTTAAGCCGATTATCATTGACTCGGGAGCCTCTCACCACATGATTAGTGATAGGGGGCTAATTAGTGATATTGAACCAGCTTTAGGGAGTGTGGTAATTGCTAATGGAGCTAAGGTATCGGTTAGTGGTGTAGGGAATTTAGGCTTACTTAACAAGAAAATGAAAGCTTTCTTTATGCCCGGTTTCTCCTCAAACTTGTTATCGGTTAGGAAAGTGGTAAATGATCTAAATTGTTATGTTATCTTTGGTCCTAATAGTGTTAAGTTTCAGGATATTAAGACTGGGAGCATGATCGGAGAAGGCAGAATCCAAGATGGATTGTACATCCTTGAAGATTCTAAGATGTTTTCTAAGTTTTATAACACTAATGTTGGTTTTTCGAATTCGGCTATTGGCTTGAAACCCTCTGTTTGGCATGCAAGGGCTGGCCACCCTCATTTTCGTGCTTTGAACCTTATGTTACCTCAATTATCCTTTGACAATTTTAGTGATTGTGAAGCTTGCATATTAGGAAAACATTGCAAAACGGTTTATCCCTTATCATCAACCATTTATGATAATTGCTTTGATCTAGTTCATTCCGATGTATGGACTTCACCGTGCATATCTAGGGATAGACATAGATACTTTGTGACATTTATTGATGAGAAGTCAAAATACACATGGATAACCTTGATGCCATCGAAGGATAAAGTGTTTGATGCATTTAAAAATTTCGAAGCTTATATCACTAATCACTTTAATGCTAAATTGAAGGTATTACGAACGGATAATGGTGGTGAATATATGAGTCGTGTGTTCCAAGAACACCTTGCCAAACAAGGAATCCTTCACCAAACAAGTTGCCCTTATAATCCGCAACAAAATGGTGTAGCCGAACGTAAAAATCGACATCTAATGGAAATAACCCGAGCAATTATGTTTCATATGCACGTTCCAAAACATTTTTGGGGAGATGCTGTCATGACAGCATGCTATTTGATTAATCGAACCCCTACCAAGATTCTTCGGGATGTGTCTCCATTTAAGGTACTTAACAAAACTGAACCACATTTAGATCACTTACGTGTATTTGGGTGTCTTTGTTTTGTCTTAGTTCCCGGAGATCTTCGCAACAAGCTTGAAGCCAAAAGTAAACGGTGTATGTTTATTGGCTATTCTCCGACACAAAAAGGCTATAAGTGTTATGACCCGGAGTCAAGAAGAGTGTATGTGTCTCGTGATGTCAAATTCTTGGAAGATAGAGGATTGTATGATGCTACTACGTGGGATGACCTTCAGGACTTGTCCGAGCCAAATCTGGACCGAGCCGCCAGCTTGCGGCTTCTCCTCCAACATTTAGGTCTCTCTCGGGAAACGGATGCTGCACCCGCTGGGACGCGTCCTTCGAGCTCACAGTCTCCGCATCGATCCGTGCCTTCCGATACCGAGACACATACCCATGCTGTTCCAGACTCGACTCATAGTCCTTCTGCTAATGCTCCGGACGCATCCTACCCAACGTCTCCTCCAGTTCCGACTGTCAATCCGGCCGAGGACTCTAACTCGACCGCGTATACCGATCGGCCTGTGACTTCCGAGACGTCGGGCTTGCATGATGATGGGTCTGTTCTGGTTCGTGATTCTCAGCCCATTCAACCACTTCGTCGTAGTACAAGGGTGCGTAAGGATCCTTCACGATGGGTAGAAACACGGACATACTACAATGCCTTTGCAATAGCTCATCCAACTCAAGCGGTATTCTCTATGAACCTTGTACCATCTCAGTTTAAAGCTTTTCTTGGGAAGATTGAGCTGGATCAGGTACCCAAGACATTTGCTGAAGCTAGTCAAAACCCTGCCTGGATGGAGGCGGTGAATGCTGAAGCCGCCGCAATGGATGTCAATAACACATGGGCTGAGGCTGAACTTCCTCCGGGAAAGAAAGCCGTCTCTTGCAAATGGGTCTTTACCATTAAGTATAAGGCTAATGGAGAGATTGAACGCTACAAGGCACGTCTTGTTGCACGCGGCTTTACTCAAACCTACGGGAAGGATTATACAGACACCTTTGCTCCGGTTGCCAAGCTTCATACGGTAAGGGTTGTGCTTTCCTTAGCTACTAATCTATCTTGGGATTTATGGCAGATGGATGTCAAGAACGCTTTTCTTCAAGGAGAGCTTGAGGAGGAAGTGTATATGACTCCACCGCCGGGACTTGAGTCTAGGTTTGATCCAGGAAAGGTTCTCCGGCTTAGGAAAGCCATCTATGGGCTGAAGCAATCTCCAAGAGCTTGGTATCATAAACTGAGCCATACCCTTCGTGATCGTGGTTTTGTAAAGTCTGAAGCCGATCACACTTTGTTCACCTTCCGGCGGAATCAAGGAATTGTGGTTGTGCTCATTTATGTGGATGACCTTATCATCACCGGCGATGATAAGGAAGGTATCTCCCAAACTAAGTCTTATCTTCATTCTGTTTTTGACATCAAAGACTTGGGGGAGTTGACGTACTTTCTAGGGATTGAGATTTGTCGTTTCTCGGACGGCTTATTTCTCTCTCAACGAAAGTACACTTTAGATTTGTTGTGTGAGACAGGAATGGAGACTTCTAAGTCTGTCAAAACACCGATTGATGATGGTTACAAGGCTCATCGAGAGGGGGAGAATGCGGCTGAGCCATATGAGGATCCAATGCTGTACAGGCGACTTGTAGGTAAGCTTATTTACCTTACCATAACTCGTCCTGACCTCTGTTTTGCAGTAAACCAAGTCAGCCAGTACATGCAAACTCCCACAAAGCATCATTGGTCAATGCTTGAGCGCATCCTTCGGTACCTAAGAGGGAGTTCCAGCCAAGGCATTTGGATGGGTAAGCATAATAGTACTACAATATCTGGATATTGTGATGCTGATTGGGCAGGTGATAGGAACGATAGGAAGTCTACTACTGGTTTTTGCACATTCATTGGAGGGAACTTGGTGACTTGGAAGACCAAGAAGCAAAAGGTGGTGGCTTGCTCTACCGCAGAAGCAGAATACCGAGCAATGAGGAAACTAACGGATGAGTTGGTATGGCTCCGGAGTATTCTCAAAGATCTAGGGTATGACACCAATGAACCAACCATAATGCATTGCGACAATCAAGCAGCGATTCACATAGCCAACAACTCAGTCTTTCATGAGAGGACCAAGAGTATTGAAGTAGACTGCCACAAAGTTCGGGAACGCATAGCTCAGGGAGTGACCCTTCCGTGTTACACACCAAGTGGAGACCAATTGGCAGACATCTTCACCAAGGCAGCAAGCTTCAAGGTTTGCAACCATATTTATGGCAAACTTGGACTTGTAAGCCTTGACTACCCTTGACCTCATGTCTCCTAACCTCAAAGTATACATGCTCTTTTTCCCTCATAAAGGTTTTGTCCCAATGGGTTTTCCTTTGTGAGGTTTTTACCGAGGTGTATGCTTTGGGGTTTCCAAGCTAAGTCTCTATTACATTGCGGCTTAGCTTGAGGGGGAGTATTGGCCAAGCATCCTCACTAGGCCACACCAACAAAATCCCAGAGGCCTAGTGACATTTATCCTTAGGAAGATCGGAAGACGCGCATCACTTCGGTTGGGCGCGACTTCGGGAAAAAAAGAGAAGCCGTGAGACGCAAGGCGTGAAGACGTAGGGCGCAAGGCAATGAGACTTGGGAAGCAAGGTGTGAGGCGACCGTTAGATGGAGAGGGTGTATGGGTCTTCCCCAACGGTCAAAGTGGTCCCGGGAATATGACCGTTGGGCGCGTGCAGCTTCAGAGTGGTCCCGGCTGGACGCGTGAAGAGCAGGTGGTCCCCTCCAGCCGCCAACGACCTCAGGTGGTCCCCTCCAGCTTCCAGCGACTTCTTCTTTCTTCTCTTCTTCTCCTTTGCGATTTTTCTGTTTATTTAAGAGGAACAATTGTATCTTTTAGTACCTATGGAGTTTTAATGGAAGCTCTCTTCATATTCTCTCAAAACACTCTCCAATCTCTTATTCTCTAAAGTTTTCGCATTGTGTACTCAAACTCACAAAAAGGGTACAAATGCTTTGATCCGACCAACAATAGGACATATGTATCAAGGGATGTCAAATTCTTGGAGGACCAAAGCTACTTTGAGAAGATTGATTGGGAAAGTTTGAAGGATTTGGCTAATTCTACCTCGGATAGGGCGGCAAGCCTCCGGCACCTTCTTAGTCATTTGGGAAACTCCATTCGGGAAAATGAGGTGGCACCAAGTCCTAGTGGAAATAGAGAGGAAGAAACACCTAATGGTGTAGCCTCTCCACAAGGAGTTCAACAAACAACCTCTTCACAAGAAGAGGGAGAGAATATTTCCGAAGATGGAATGAATCCATCGGAAGAGGATGTCTCCGACCACTATGGTGAAAGACCAGAGGATTTGAGTACCAGAAATGGTCATGTGGATGAGGATTCCAGTACTCAACACCCCCAACAAATGCCCTTAAGAAGAAGCACAAGGATAAGAAAGGACCCCGGAAATTGGATAAACACACGAGTTTATTATAACAATGAAGCGGTGGCTCATCCAATCCAAGCACAATGTTCTCTTGCCCTCTTGCCTCCGGATCATAAGGCTTACATTGGTAAAATCGAGATGCACCACATACCAAAATCCTATGAAGAAGCCAAGAACACCAAGGAATGGTGTGAGGCCATAAATGCCGAAGCTAGTGCTATGGAGAAAAATGATACATGGGAGGAAACCATTCTACCACCAGGAAAGAAGGCTGTAAGTTCAAGATGGGTCTTCACAATCAAGTTCAAAAGCACCGGGGAGATAGAAAGGCACAAGGCTCGATTAGTTGCAAGAGGATTCACACAAACATATGGCGAGGATTATGTAGAGACGTTTGCACCCGTTGCTAAACTACATACTGTTCGCGTTGTGTTATCTCTTGCCACTAATCTTGCATGGGAACTTTGGCAAATGGATGTGAAGAATGCCTTCCTTCAAGGGGAATTAGAGGAAGAAGTATATATGTATCCACCACCGGGACTTGAACACAAGGTTGCATCGGGAAAAGTGTTGAGATTACGGAAAGCAATTTATGGTCTCAAGCAATCTCCACGAGCTTGGTATCACAAGCTGAGCACCACTCTCCTAAATCGTGGGTTCAAAAGGTCGGAGGCCGACCATACACTCTTCCATCTTCATAGCAACAAGGGTATTGTGTTAGTCCTCATCTATGTGGATGACTTGATCATTTCCGGCAATGACAAGGACGGTATCATCTCTACTAAAGCTTATCTTAAATCTGTTTTTGATATTAAAGATCTTGGAGAACTCAAGTACTTTCTAGGGATTGAAGTGTGTCGCACTATGGATGGCCTCTTTATGTCCCAAAGAAAGTACACTCTTGATCTTCTATGTGAAACAGGAAAATTAGGTTGTAAGCCTTCCAAAACACCTCTTGAAGATGGCTACAAGGTCTCGAGAAAGGGGGAGAAAAATGAAGAACCGCTTCAAGATGCAACTCAATATAGACGTCTCGTTGGAAAGTTAATCTACTTGACCATCACTAGGCCGGATTTATGCTTTGCGGTCAACCAAGTGAGTCAACACATGCAAAATCCTACACAATACCATTGGAGTATGGTGGATCGGATCTTGTGTTACCTTAAGGGAAGCCCGGGTCAAGGCATTTGGATGGGAAAGAATGACAACACCGAGATAGTAGGGTATTGTGATGCGGATTGGGCCGGGGATCGGAATGATAGAAAATCAACCACCGGCTATGTCACCTTCATTGGAGGAAATATGGTCACATGGAAAACAAAGAAGCAAAAGGTTGTATCATGCTCAAGTGCCGAGGCGGAGTATAGAGCAATGAAGAATCTTACAAATGAATTGACATGGTTGAAAGCGCTCCTAAAAGATCTTGGAATTGAGCAAGCAAATCCCATCACCATGCATTGTGACAATCAAGCCGCCATTCACATAGCATCCAACTCTATGTTTCACGAAAGGACAAAGCACATTGAGATTGATTGTCACAAAGTTCGGGAAAAGATCCTCCAAGGAGTTATCCTACCATGCTTTACAAAGAGTGAAGATCAACTAGCGGACATCTTCACCAAAGCCGCGAGTCACAAGGTATGTGGTCATATATACCCAAAACTTGGACTCGTGGATCTCACTCGCCCTTGATCAAAGGTCCCCTTTCTCACGGCTCGTACACTCTTTTTCCCTTAAGAGAGTTTTGTCCCAAAGTGGTTTTCTCTCTAAGGTTTTTTTAATGAGGTATGGCCGTGGGTCTTCCAAGTTCAACATCTACTATGTAGACGGTTAAACTTGAGGGGGAGTATTGATCAAGACCTATCAAGGCCATTAAATCATTAATCGGGTCAAGGATTTATGTTATCGGATCAAGTTCATAGTCGGGCTGGAAGTAGCCGTCAATCGGGTCGGAAGAATGATAGGAGCAGAAGACGGATCGGACAGTGCCATCAGATCGAGGAATCGTGAACCACGGTACGAGTCAGTACGTACCGAGGTTCACGTATCGGGTCGAGAAATTAAGGTCCTGCGGTACATGTCAGTACGTACCGCAGGCAGATATCGGGTCGAGGTTTTATGTCCCGCGTGTAGTAAAGGAGTCGAGGCAGATACGTCCCGCGGTACGCATCAACATGTACCGCGGGTAAGCCGAAGGTCCGAGAAACTCAAGTACCGCGGTACGAAGGATTGCGTACCGCGGGAAAGCCGAATGTCCGAGAGACCATGTACCGCGGTACGAAGGAACACGTACCGCGGACGACCCACGATCGAGTCAACGCATTTCCGATAAAAGTCAACGCTCGGTCACGACTTGATTTTCAAGGCGTTTGAGGCTAACGAAGACTTAGGATGTAATTGGAGTGTGACTATATGACCGTTGGAGACCTCATGACCGTTGAAGACATAAGTGGAACATGTGACCTTATCCATTTGTGTAGAGACCGAGGCCAAGGAGCAGTCACTATCTCTCGGGACGAGGAAGCGCAGCTTGGGACCACCTCGGGATGCACAAAGTCTCTCACCTCCTCTCCAACGGTCAAATGAAGAGCCTCCATCTTCCTCCTTTGCGAAAAGCTTGTAACCTCTATATATAGACTTCCAAACCCATTGTAAAATTATGTTGAATAATATACTCGATTATGTTCTTCAATTCTTTCATGAGTCTCTCTTCAATCTTCCGAAACTCTCTATCTCTTTGTCTAAAATCTAACACATCTCTTCTCATGTGTGGCCAAAAGAAGTGATCTTGCATGACTTTCAGTGTTTTAGCCACGCCAAAGTGACCCATGAGACCTCCTCCATGTGCTTCCCTAACTAAAAGATCTCTAACAGAACAATTAGGTACACATAATCGGTTCTCATAAAACAAGAAACCATCATGCTTATAGTATCGGCTAGAACCATGTTTAGAACATTCAGCAAATATGGCTTTAAAATCAGAATCGGTTCCATAAAGCTCTTTCAAATGTTCAAACCCTAGCAGCTTAGTTTCAAGAGTAGAGAGTAGAGTGTACCTCCTTGACAATGCATCAGGGACCACATTGTCCTTACCTTGTTTGAAGCGAATGACATAGGAAAGGTTTCAATGAATTCCACCCACCTAGCATGGCGTTTGTTCAGCTTGTGTTGGCCCTTGAGATGTTTAAGTGACTCATGGTCAGTATGTATCACGTATTCCTTTGGCCAAAGGTAGTGCTGCCATGTTTGCAAAGCCCTCACTAACACGTATTCCTTTGTGAGGTTTTTACCGAGGTGTATGCTTTGGGGTTTCCAAGCTAAGTCTCTATTACATTGCGGCTTAGCTTGAGGGGGAGTATTGGCCAAGCATCCTCACTAGGCCACACCAACAAAATCCCAGAGGCCTAGTGACATTTATCCTTAGGAAGATCGGAAGACGCGCATCACTTCGGTTGGGCGCGACTTCGGGAAAAAAAGAGAAGCCGTGAGACGCAAGGCGTGAAGACGTAGGGCGCAAGGCAATGAGACTTGGGAAGCAAGGTGTGAGGCGACCGTTAGATGGAGAGGGTGTATGGGTCTTCCCCAACGGTCAAAGTGGTCCCGGGAATATGACCGTTGGGCGCGTGCAGCTTCAGAGTGGTCCCGGCTGGACGCGTGAAGAGCAGGTGGTCCCCTCCAGCCGCCAACGACCTCAGGTGGTCCCCTCCAGCTTCCAGCGACTTCTTCTTTCTTCTCTTCTTCTCCTTTGCGATTTTTCTGTTTATTTAAGAGGAACAATTGTATCTTTTAGTACCTATGGAGTTTTAATGGAAGCTCTCTTCATATTCTCTCAAAACACTCTCCAATCTCTTATTCTCTAAAGTTTTCGCATTGTGTACTCAAACTCACAGCCACCCCCAAACTGATGGCCAAACAGAAGTCGTTAACCGCACTTTGTCTACACTCTTGCGTGCTTTGATTAAAAAGAACCTTAAGTCTTGGGAAGATTGCTTGCCACATGTAGAATTTGCTTATAATCATTCTGTGCATTCAGCATCTAAATATTCACCATTCCAAGTCGTGTATGGATTTAATCCCTTGTCTCCGTTGGATTTAACCCCTTTACCTGAGCGTGAAAGGCTTAGTTTGGATGGTAAGAAGAAGGCAGAGTTAGTTAAACAGATTCATGAGGAGGCCAGAATCAAGACGCAAAGACAAAGTTGTATGCTCAACAAGCTAACAAAGGAAGACGTGAACTCATTTTCAATGAGGGAGATCAAGTCTAGGTGCATCTAAGGAAGGAGAGGTTTCCAGCTGAAAGGAAATCGAAGCTCATGCCAAGAATTGATGGACCATTCACCGTTGTTAAGAGGATAAACAACAATGCCTATGAACTCGATCTTCAAGGTAAGTACAACATAAGTTCAAGCTTCAACGTATCTGACTTGAGCCCTTTTCTTGCAGATGAAACAGATTTGAGGTCAAATCTTCTTGAATAAGGGGCGGATGATATGATATTGGTCAAGACAGAACCTAACACAACGGATGAGGAGCATATGGATAAAGACTTATTGCGTGTACCAGCTGGGGCCATGACAAGATCAAGGACTAAGCTCTTCAACCAAGCTGTAGGAGGACTTGTGGTGCGGATTCAAAGTCAAGAAGAAGATAATCCAAGTCTAACCACATTGGTTCTGACTTGTAGTCAACAAATGGGTGTGTAGCCTATTTGTACTATTTTTCCTTCACTTGGTTTTATCCCAATGGGTTTTCCAAGTAAGGTTTTAATGAGGCAAATAAGGCCCACACTTAACAAGAAGGCCCATTTTGTTGAGTTAGAATTTTAAGGCCTTTTAGCCCAAAAGACATTAGGGTTTTTCGTTTGGCTTTATGTTTTTCTATTTAAGTAGCACAAACACTTTGTTTTAAGGGCATCCACGTTTTTATCAATAGAAATAACTCAATTAGAGTATTGTTCTCTTCTTTGGTGAGTCATATCCAAAGAACTCCAACGGAATATCAAGAGACTTCCACCTGTCTTGTGTGACCTAACGATTCCCCCCTTGGATTCTCCTTCTCTCACGAGTTGTAGAAACCACATCTATCCCCTTGCTTGTCTTTGAAGTGTCGATCCTTTGGAGGATTACATCACTATATTTGATGGTGATGTTGTTGATGGCTCTACAGTCGACACACATCCTCCATGTTCCATCTTTCTTGGGGACTAATAGGACGGGTACAACACACAGACTCAAGCTTTCATGGACTAGCTGGGTTCTATAGGCGCTTCATAAGAGATTTTAACACGTTGGCTGCTCCATTAACCGAGATAATCAAGAAGGAAGTTGGGTTTAAGTGGACAGAAGCACAAGAAACCGCCTTCAGCACATTAAAGGATAAGCTTATCAATGCTCCTATTCTAGCTTTACCTAATTTTCTTAAGACATTTGAAATCGAATGTGATGCTTCTACTGTTGTATTGGAGCTGTTTTGATGCAGGATAAGAAAGCCATTGCATATTTTAGTGAAAAATTGGGAGGATCAACCTTGAACTATCCCATGTACGATAAGGAGCTATACGCGTTAGTGAGGGCTTTGCAAACATGGCAGCACTACCTTTGGCCAAAGGAATACGTGATACATACTGACCATGAGTCACTTAAACATCTCAAGGGCCAACACAAGCTGAACAAACGCCATGCTAGGTGGGTGGAATTCATTGAAACCTTTCCCTATGTCATTCGCTTCAAACAAGGTAAGGACAATGTGGTCGCTGATGCATTGTCAAGGAGGTACACTCTACTCTCTACTCTTGAAACTAAGCTGCTAGGGTTTGAACATTTGAAAGAGCTTTATGGAACCGATTCTGATTTTAAAGCCATATTTGCTGTATGTTCTAAACATGGTTCTGGCCGATACTATAAGCATGATGGTTTCTTGTTTTATGAGAACCGATTATGTGTACCTAATTGTTCTGTTAGAGATCTTTTAGTTAGGGAAGCACATGGAGGAGGTCTCATGGGTCACTTTGGCGTGGCTAAAACACTGAAAGTCATGCAAGATCACTTCTTTTGGCCACACATGAGAAGAGATGTTGAACGAGTATGTTCTCGTTGTGTAACTTGCAAGCAAGCGAAATCTACTACACAACCCCACGGTTTGTATTCTCCTTTACCTATTCCTGAGCATCCTTGGGTTGATATTTCCATGGATTTTGTAGTAGGATTGCCTAGAACGCGGGCTGGAAGAGATTTCATCTTTGTGGTAGTTGATAGGTTCTCGAAAATGGCTCATTTTATTGCTTGTCACAAGACTGATGATGCATCGCATGTAGCTAGCTTGTTCTTTAGAGAAATTGTTAGGTTGCATGGTATGCCTAAGACAATAGTTTCTGATCGTGACACTAAGTTCTTAAGCCATTTTTGGCGCACGTTATGGTCTAAGTTAGGCACTAAGCTGATTTTTTCTACTACTTGACACCCCCAAACTGATGGCCAAACAGAAGTCGTTAACCGCACTTTGTCTACACTCTTGCGTGCTTTGATTAAAAAGAACCTTAAGTCTTGGGAAGATTGCTTGCCACATGTAGAATTTGCTTATAATCATTATGTGCATTCAGCATCTAAATATTCACCATTCCAAGTCGTGTATGGATTTAATCCCTTGTCTCCGTTGGATTTAACCCCTTTACCTGAGCGTGAAAGGCTTAGTTTGGATGGTAAGAAGAAGGCAGAGTTAGTTAAACAGATTCATGAGGAGGCCAGAATCAAGACGCAAAGACAAAGTTGTATGCTCAAAAAGCTAACAAAGGAAGACGTGAACTCATTTTCAATGAGGGAGATCAAGTCTAGGTGCATCTAAGGAAGGAGAGGTTTCCAGCTGAAAGGAAATCGAAGCTCATGCCAAGAATTGATGGACCATTCACCGTTGTTAAGAGGATCAACAACAACGCCTATGAACTCGATCTTCAAGGTAAGTACAACATAAGTTCAAGCTTCAACGTATCTGACTTGAGCCCTTTTCTTGCAGATGAAACAGATTTGAGGTCAAATCTTCTTGAATAAGGGGCGGATGATATGATATTGGTCAAGACAGAACCTAACACAACGGATGAGGAGCATATGGATAATGACTTATTGCGTGTACCAGCTGGGGCCATGACAAGATCAAGGACTAAGCTCTTCAACCAAGCTGTAGGAGGACTTGTGGTGCGGATTCAAAGTCAAGAAGAAGATAATCCAAGTCTAACCACATTGGTTCTGACTTGTAGTCAACAAATGGGTGTGTAGCCTATTTGTACTCTTTTTCCTTCACTTGGTTTTATCCCAATGGGTTTTCCAAGTAAGGTTTTAATGAGGCAAATAAGGCCCACACTTAACAAGAAGGCCCATTTTGTTGAGTTAGAATTTTAAGGCCTTTTAGCCCAAAAGACAATAGGGTTTTTCGTTTGGCTTTATGTTTTTCTATTTAAGTAGCACAAACACTTTGTTTTAAGGGCATCCACGTTTTTATCAATAGAAATAACTCAATTAGAGTATTGTTCTCTTCTTTGGTGAGTCATATCCAAAGAACTCCAACGGAATATCAAGAGACTTCCACCTGTCTTGTGTGACCTAACGATTCCCCCCTTGGATTCTCCTTCTCTCACGAGTTGTAGAAACCACATCTATCCCCTTGCTTGTCTTTGAAGTGTCGATCCTTTGGAGGATTACATCACTATATTTGATGGTGATGTTGTTGATGGCTCTACAGTCGACACACATCCTCCATGTTCCATCTTTCTTGGGGACTAATAGGACGGGTACAACACACAGACTCAAGCTTTCATGGACTAGCTGGGTTCTATAGGCGCTTCATAAGAGATTTTAACACGTTGGCTGCTCCATTAACCGAGATAATCAAGAAGGAAGTTGGGTTTAAGTGGACAGAAGCACAAGAAACCGCCTTCAGCACATTAAAGGATAAGCTTATCAATGCTCCTATTCTAGCTTTACCTAATTTTCTTAAGACATTTGAAATCGAATGTGATGCTTCTACTGTTGTATTGGAGCTGTTTTGATGCAGGATAAGAAAGCCATTGCATATTTTAGTGAAAAATTGGGAGGATCAACCTTGAACTATCCCATGTACGATAAGGAGCTATACGCGTTAGTGAGGGCTTTGCAAACATGGCAGCACTACCTTTGGCCAAAGGAATACGTGATACATACTGACCATGAGTCACTTAAACATCTCAAGGGCCAACACAAGCTGAACAAACGCCATGCTAGGTGGGTGGAATTCATTGAAACCTTTCCCTATGTCATTCGCTTCAAACAAGGTAAGGACAATGTGGTCGCTGATGCATTGTCAAGGAGGTACACTCTACTCTCTACTCTTGAAACTAAGCTGCTAGGGTTTGAACATTTGAAAGAGCTTTATGGAACCGATTCTGATTTTAAAGCCATATTTGCTGTATGTTCTAAACATGGTTCTGGCCGATACTATAAGCATGATGGTTTCTTGTTTTATGAGAACCGATTATGTGTACCTAATTGTTCTGTTAGAGATCTTTTAGTTAGGGAAGCACATGGAGGAGGTCTCATGGGTCACTTTGGCGTGGCTAAAACACTGAAAGTCATGCAAGATCACTTCTTTTGGCCACACATGAGAAGAGATGTTGAACGAGTATGTTCTCGTTGTGTAACTTGCAAGCAAGCGAAATCTACTACACAACCCCACGGTTTGTATTCTCCTTTACCTATTCCTGAGCATCCTTGGGTTGATATTTCCATGGATTTTGTAGTAGGATTGCCTAGAACGCGGGCTGGAAGAGATTTCATCTTTGTGGTAGTTGATAGGTTCTCGAAAATGGCTCATTTTATTGCTTGTCACAAGACTGATGATGCATCGCATGTAGCTAGCTTGTTCTTTAGAGAAATTGTTAGGTTGCATGGTATGCCTAAGACAATAGTTTCTGATCGTGACACTAAGTTCTTAAGCCATTTTTGGCGCACGTTATGGTCTAAGTTAGGCACTAAGCTGATTTTTTCTACTACTTGACACCCCCAAACTGATGGCCAAACAGAAGTCGTTAACCGCACTTTGTCTACACTCTTGCGTGCTTTGATTAAAAAGAACCTTAAGTCTTGGGAAGATTGCTTGCCACATGTAGAATTTGCTTATAATCATTCTGTGCATTCATCATCTAAATATTCACCATTCCAAGTCGTGTATGGATTTAATCCCTTGTCTCCGTTGGATTTAACCCCTTTACCTGAGCGTGAAAGGCTTAGTTTGGATGGTAAGAAGAAGGCAGAGTTAGTTAAACAGATTCATGAGGAGGCCAGAATCAAGACGCAAAGACAAAGTTGTATGCTCAACAAGCTAACAAAGGAAGACGTGAACTCATTTTCAATGAGGGAGATCAAGTCTAGGTGCATCTAAGGAAGGAGAGGTTTCCAGCTGAAAGGAAATCGAAGCTCATGCCAAGAATTGATGGACCATTCACCGTTGTTAAGAGGATAAACAACAATGCCTATGAACTCGATCTTCAAGGTAAGTACAACATAAGTTCAAGCTTCAACGTATCTGACTTGAGCCCTTTTCTTGCAGATGAAACAGATTTGAGGTCAAATCTTCTTGAATAAGGGGCGGATGATATGATATTGGTCAAGACAGAACCTAACACAACGGATGAGGAGCATATGGATAAAGACTTATTGCGTGTACCAGCTGGGGCCATGACAAGATCAAGGACTAAGCTCTTCAACCAAGCTGTAGGAGGACTTGTGGTGCGGATTCAAAGTCAAGAAGAAGATAATCCAAGTCTAACCACATTGGTTCTGACTTGTAGTCAACAAATGGGTGTGTAGCCTATTTGTACTCTTTTTCCTTCACTTGGTTTTATCCCAATGGGTTTTCCAAGTAAGGTTTTAATGAGGCAAATAAGGTCCACACTTAACAAGAAGGCCCATTTTGTTGAGTTAGAATTTTAAGGCCTTTTAGCCCAAAAGACATTAGGGTTTTTCGTTTGGCTTTATGTTTTTCTATTTAAGTAGCACAAACACTTTGTTTTAAGGGCATCCACGTTTTTATCAATAGAAATAACTCAATTAGAGTATTGTTCTCTTCTTTGGTGAGTCATATCCAAAGAACTCCAACGGAATATCAAGAGACTTCCACCTGTCTTGTGTGACCTAACGATTCCCCCCTTGGATTCTCCTTCTCTCACGAGTTGTAGAAACCACATCTATCCCCTTGCTTGTCTTTGAAGTGTCGATCCTTTGGAGGATTACATCACTATATTTGATGGTGATGTTGTTGATGGCTCTACAGTCGACACACATCCTCCATGTTCCATCTTTCTTGGGGACTAATAGGACGGGTACAACACACAGACTCAAGCTTTCATGGACTAGCTGGGTTCTATAGGCGCTTCATAAGAGATTTTAACACGTTGGCTGCTCCATTAACCGAGATAATCAAGAAGGAAGTTGGGTTTAAGTGGACAGAAGCACAAGAAACCGCCTTCAGCACATTAAAGGATAAGCTTATCAATGCTCCTATTCTAGCTTTACCTAATTTTCTTAAGACATTTGAAATCGAATGTGATGCTTCTACTGTTGTATTGGAGCTGTTTTGATGCAGGATAAGAAAGCCATTGCATATTTTAGTGAAAAATTGGGAGGATCAACCTTGAACTATCCCATGTACGATAAGGAGCTATACGCGTTAGTGAGGGCTTTGCAAACATGGCAGCACTACCTTTGGCCAAAGGAATACGTGATACATACTGACCATGAGTCACTTAAACATCTCAAGGGCCAACACAAGCTGAACAAACGCCATGCTAGGTGGGTGGAATTCATTGAAACCTTTCCCTATGTCATTCGCTTCAAACAAGGTAAGGACAATGTGGTCGCTGATGCATTGTCAAGGAGGTACACTCTACTCTCTACTCTTGAAACTAAGCTGCTAGGGTTTGAACATTTGAAAGAGCTTTATGGAACCGATTCTGATTTTAAAGCCATATTTGCTGTATGTTCTAAACATGGTTCTGGCCGATACTATAAGCATGATGGTTTCTTGTTTTATGAGAACCGATTATGTGTACCTAATTGTTCTGTTAGAGATCTTTTAGTTAGGGAAGCACATGGAGGAGGTCTCATGGGTCACTTTGGCGTGGCTAAAACACTGAAAGTCATGCAAGATCACTTCTTTTGGCCACACATGAGAAGAGATGTTGAACGAGTATGTTCTCGTTGTGTAACTTGCAAGCAAGCGAAATCTACTACACAACCCCACGGTTTGTATTCTCCTTTACCTATTCCTGAGCATCCTTGGGTTGATATTTCCATGGATTTTGTAGTAGGATTGCCTAGAACGCGGGCTGGAAGAGATTTCATCTTTGTGGTAGTTGATAGGTTCTCGAAAATGGCTCATTTTATTGCTTGTCACAAGACTGATGATGCATCGCATGTAGCTAGCTTGTTCTTTAGAGAAATTGTTAGGTTGCATGGTATGCCTAAGACAATAGTTTCTGATCGTGACACTAAGTTCTTAAGCCATTTTTGGCGCACGTTATGGTCTAAGTTAGGCACTAAGCTGATTCTTTCTACTACTTGCCACCCCCAAACTGATGGCCAAACAGAAGTCGTTAACCGCACTTTGTCTACACTCTTGCGTGCTTTGATTAAAAAGAACCTTAAGTCTTGGGAAGATTGCTTGCCACATGTAGAATTTGCTTATAATCATTCTGTGCATTCAGCATCTAATATTGGCCAAGCATCCTCACTAGGCCACACCAACAAAATCCCAGAGGCCTAGTGACATTTATCCTTAGGAAGATCGGAAGACGCGCATCACTTCGGTTGGGCGCGACTTCGGGAAAAAGAGAAGCCGTGAGACGCAAGGCGTGAAGACGTAGGGCGCAAGGCAATGAGACTTGGGAAGCAAGGTGTGAGGCGACCGTTAGATGGAGAGGGTGTATGGGTCTTCCCCAACGGTCAAAGTGGTCCCAGGAATATGACCGTTGGGCGCGTGCAGCTTCAGAGTGGTCCCGGCTGGACGCGTGAAGAGCAGGTGGTCCCCTCCAGCCGCCAACGACCTCAGGTGGTCCCCTCCAGCTTCCAGCGACTTCTTCTCTCTTCTCTTCTTCTCCTTTGCGATTTTTCTGTTTATTTAAGAGGAACAATTGTATCTTTTAGGATCTATGGAGTTTTAATGGAAGCTCTCTTCATATTCTCTCAAAACACTCTACAATCTCTTATTCTCTAAAGTTTTCGCATTGTGTACTCAAACTCACATGGTATCAGAGCAGTGATATCCTCTCACTATGCTTCCATTAATCTCTTTTCATCACTCTCTGTTTTTCTTCTCTATTGTTTAGTCCTTGAAATTCAAAACTCGCCGTGGAAAGCTTGGGTTCTACCTCCGGGGCGCATCCTCCTTGCGGCTCTTCTCAAAGTTTTGAAGAAAAAGGCTATCTTTGAGTCCTATATACAGAAAAGCTGGGATCTTTGGTGAGCTTTGGCATCAAAAGAGTAAGCTTTTCTCATTCAAACTCAAGGAAATCTCGAAATCTCTCTTGTGAAGCCTTACCGGAAGCGTGAAAGGGAAAAGGTCAAGTCTTTTCTCTCTTCTTGAAGTGGTGCTCTCTGGTGTTCTTAAGAGAAGACTTTTAGTCTCTCCTGTTCGTGATTTCAAGAAAGCTTCAACTTTTTAAGCCTCTCTTTGGGTCATTTCTCAGCCGGCACAAAAAAAGGTGTAATCTTTTCTTCTCAAAATGGATCCAAGTAAACTACAAGTGGTTCCTATTATGCTTAAAGGGCCGAATTACTTGCTGTGGGCTAGAGCTGCAAAGACTACCATCTGCACAAAGAAAGGCTA
The DNA here is from genome assembly GCA_023374145.1 of Lepidium sativum. NCBI lineage: Eukaryota > Viridiplantae > Streptophyta > Magnoliopsida > Brassicales > Brassicaceae > Lepidium > Lepidium sativum. Next base: position 22,355 of record JAKUCM010003502.1, read on the forward strand.
TTGGAGTCATATAGTCAAAGATAGACCCTTAAAGAAGTCCACATCAAGTGAAGAAGATGAGGAAGTGCTTGATGAGGATGATGATTGGTTCCTCATGGATCAATCGGTCAAATCTATCATCTTGGGATCACTAGACAAACCCATATTAGAAGCCTACTACTACTGTGAGACAGCTAAAGACTTATGGGAATCCTTGAAGAAAGTATATGGTAATATTTCAAGTCTTACTCGGGTTTTTGAAGTTAAGAAGGAATTGAGTAGTCTTTATCAAGATGACATGGAATTTACGGAATACTTTGGTAGATTTAGATCTTTGTGGGCTGAGATGGATATGCTTAGACCAATGACATTGGAGCCTAAGGTAATTATGAGTAGAAGTGAAGAGGATAAAGTTCTCGGTTTGATGATGAATCTCAATCCATGTTACACGGATCTTGTTAAACATATCTTGAGGACTGCGGCTACTACTCATTCACTTCCTAGTCTTGAAGAAGTTTGTGCTCAAATCCAGAAGGAACAAGGGTCTATTGGTCTATTGGAAAGAAAGGGAAGTTCGGGTCTAATAATTGCCAACAAAGCTCAAGTTAAGACCGAAGATAAGAAGAGGCTAATATGTGAGCATTGTAAGAAGAAAGGTCATGCCAAAGATAAGTGCTGGATTCTTCACCCACACCTTAAGCCAGCCAAGTTCAAAGAAGCAAGGGCTAACCTCACTCAAGAGAAGTCGGATGAACCAAATCAATTGTCTCTAGCTCCTTTCTCTTCGGGTTCATCCTCTTTGGCTGGACAGCAAGAACAAGGAATTGCTGCCTCATCTTCTTTCCAAGGAGAGGTGATTAAGAAGGCAGACTTGGAAGCTCTTATTCAATCCCTTAAGTCCCTAAGGGATTCTGGTATTTGTCTCTTCTCACATTCCTTATTTAAGCCGATTATCATTGACTCGGGAGCCTCTCACCACATGATTAGTGATAGGGGGCTAATTAGTGATATTGAACCAGCTTTAGGGAGTGTGGTAATTGCTAATGGAGCTAAGGTATCGGTTAGGGGTGTAGGGAATTTAGGCTTACTTAACAAGAAAATGAAAGCTTTCTTTATGCCCGGTTTCTCCTCAAACTTGTTATCGGTTAGGAAAGTGGTAAATGATCTAAATTGTTATGTTATCTTTGGTCCTAATAGTGTTAAGTTTCAGGATATTAAGACTGGGAGCATGATCGGAGAAGGCAGAATCCAAGATGGATTGTACATCCTTGAAGATTCTAAGATGTTTTCTAAGTTTTATAACACTAATGTTGGTTTTTCGAATTCGGCTATTGGCTTGAAACCCTCTGTTTGGCATGCAAGGGCTGGCCACCCTCATTTTCGTGCTTTGAACCTTATGTTACCTCAATTATCCTTTGAAAATTTTAGTGATTGTGAAGCTTGCATATTAGGAAAACATTGCAAAACGGTTTATCCCTTATCATCAACCATTTATGATAATTGCTTTGATCTAGTTCATTCCGATGTATGGACTTCACCGTGCATATCTAGGGATAGACATAGATACTTTGTGACATTTATTGATGAGAAGTCAAAATACACATGGATAACCTTGATGCCATCGAAGGATAAAGTGTTTGATGCATTTAAAAATTTCGAAGCTTATATCACTAATCACTTTAATGCTAAATTGAAGGTATTACGAACGGATAATGGTGGTGAATATATGAGTCGTGTGTTCCAAGAACACCTTGCCAAACAAGGAATCCTTCACCAAACAAGTTGTCCTTATAATCCGCAACAAAATGGTGTAGCCGAACGTAAAAATCGACATCTAATGGAAATAACCCGAGCAATTATGTTTCATATGCACGTTCCAAAACATTTTTGGGGAGATGCTGTCATGACAGCATGCTATTTGATTAATCGAACCCCTACCAAGATTCTTCGGGATGTGTCTCCATTTAAGGTACTTAACAAAACTGAACCACATTTAGATCACTTACGTGTATTTGGGTGTCTTTGTTTTGTCTTAGTTCCCGGAGATCTTCGCAACAAGCTTGAAGCCAAAAGTAAACGGTGTATGTTTATTGGCTATTCTCCGACACAAAAAGGCTATAAGTGTTATGACCCGGAGTCAAGAAGAGTGTATGTGTCTCGTGATGTCAAATTCTTGGAAGATAGAGGATTGTATGATGCTACTACGTGGGATGACCTTCAGGACTTGTCCGAGCCAAATCTGGACCGAGCCGCCAGCTTGCGGCTTCTCCTCCAACATTTAGGTCTCTCTCGGGAAACGGATGCTGCACCCGCTGGGACGCGTCCTTCGAGCTCACAGTCTCCGCATCGATCCGTGCCTTCCGATACCGAGACACATACCCATGCTGTTCCCGACTCGACTCATAGTCCTTCTGCTAATGCTCCGGACGCATCCTACCCAACGTCTCCTCCAGTTCCGACTGTCAATCCGGCCGAGGACTCTAACTCGACCGCGTATACCGATCGGCCTGTGACTTCCGAGACGTCGGGCTTGCATGATGATGGGTCTGTTCTGGTTCGTGATTCTCAGCCCATTCAACCACTTCGTCGTAGTACAAGGGTGCGTAAGGATCCTTCACGATGGGTAGAAACACGGACATACTACAATGCCTTTGCAATAGCTCATCCAACTCAAGCGGTATTCTCTATGAACCTTGTACCATCTCAGTTTAAAGCTTTTCTTGGGAAGATTGAGCTGGATCAGGTACCCAAGACATTTGCTGAAGCTAGTCAAAACCCTGCCTGGATGGAGGCGGTGAATGCTGAAGCCGCCGCAATGGATGTCAATAACACATGGGCTGAGGCTGAACTTCCTCCGGGAAAGAAAGCCGTCTCTTGCAAATGGGTCTTTACCATTAAGTATAAGGCTAATGGAGAGATTGAACGCTACAAGGCACGTCTTGTTGCACGCGGCTTTACTCAAACCTACGGGAAGGATTATACAGACACCTTTGCTCCGGTTGCCAAGCTTCATACGGTAAGGGTTGTGCTTTCCTTAGCTACTAATCTATCTTGGGATTTATGGCAGATGGATGTCAAGAACGCTTTCCTTCAAGGAGAGCTTGAGGAGGAAGTGTATATGACTCCACCGCCGGGACTTGAGTCTAGGTTTGATCCAGGAAAGGTTCTCCGGCTTAGGAAAGCCATCTATGGGCTGAAGCAATCTCCAAGAGCTTGGTATCATAAACTGAGCCATACCCTTCGTGATCGTGGTTTTGTAAAGTCTGAAGCCGATCACACTTTGTTCACCTTCCGGCGGAATCAAGGACTTGTGGTTGTGCTCATTTATGTGGATGACCTTATCATCACCGGCGATGATAAGGAAGGTATCTCCCAAACTAAGTCTTATCTTCATTCTGTTTTTGACATCAAAGACTTGGGGGAGTTGACGTACTTTCTAGGGATTGAGATTTGTCGTTTCTCGGACGGCTTATTTCTCTCTCAACGAAAGTACACTTTAGATTTGTTGTGTGAGACAGGAATGGAGACTTCTAAGTCTGTCAAAACACCGATTGATGATGGTTACAAGGCTCATCGAGAGGGGGAGAATGCGGCTGAGCCATATGAGGATCCAATGCTGTACAGGCGACTTGTAGGTAAGCTTATTTACCTTACCATAACTCGTCCTGACCTCTGTTTTGCAGTAAACCAAGTCAGTCAGTACATGCAAACTCCCACAAAGCATCATTGGTCAATGCTTGAGCGCATCCTTCGGTACCTAAGAGGGAGTTCCAGCCAAGGCATTTGGATGGGTAAGCATAATAGTACTACAATATCTGGATATTGTGATGCTGATTGGGCAGGTGATAGGAACGATAGGAAGTCTACTACTGGTTTTTGCACATTCATTGGAGGGAACTTGGTGACTTGGAAGACCAAGAAGCAAAAGGTGGTGGCTTGCTCTACCGCAGAAGCAGAATACCGAGCAATGAGGAAACTAACGGATGAGTTGGTATGGCTCCGGAGTATTCTCAAAGATCTAGGGTATGACACCAATGAACCGACCATAATGCATTGCGACAATCAAGCAGCGATTCACATAGCCAACAACTCAGTCTTTCATGAGAGGACCAAGAGTATTGAAGTAGACTGCCACAAAGTTCGGGAACGCATAGCTCAGGGAGTGACCCTTCCGTGTTACACACCAAGTGGAGACCAATTGGCAGACATCTTCACCAAGGCAGCAAGCTCCAAGGTTTGCAACCATATTTATGGCAAACTTGGACTTGTAAGCCTTGACTGCCCTTGACCTCATGTCTCCTAACCTCAAAGTATACATGCTCTTTTTCCCTCATAAAGGTTTTGTCCCAATGGGTTTTCCTTTGTGAGGTTTTTACCGAGGTGTATGCTTTGGGGTTTCCAAGCTAAGTCTCTATTACATTGCGGCTTAGCTTGAGGGGGAGTATTGGCCAAGCATCCTCACTAGGCCACACCAACAAAATCCCAGAGGCCTAGTGACATTTATCCTTAGGAAGATCGGAAGACGCGCATCACTTCGGTTGGGCGCGACTTCGGGAAAAAGAGAAGCCGTGAGACGCAAGGCGTGAAGACGTAGGGCGCAAGGCAATGAGACTTGGGAAGCAAGGTGTGAGGCGACCGTTAGATGGAGAGGGTGTATGGGTCTTCCCCAACGGTCAAAGTGGTCCCAGGAATATGACCGTTGGGCGCGTGCAGCTTCAGAGTGGTCCCGGCTGGACGCGTGAAGAGCAGGTGGTCCCCTCCAGCCGCCAACGACCTCAGGTGGTCCCCTCCAGCTTCCAGCGACTTCTTCTCTCTTCTCTTCTTCTCCTTTGCGATTTTTCTGTTTATTTAAGAGGAACAATTGTATCTTTTAGGATCTATGGAGTTTTAATGGAAGCTCTCTTCATATTCTCTCAAAACACTCTACAATCTCTTATTCTCTAAAGTTTTCGCATTGTGTACTCAAACTCACAATATTCACCATTCCAAGTCGTGTATGGATTTAATCCCTTGTCTCCGTTGGATTTAACCCCTTTACCTGAGCGTGAAAGGCTTAGTTTGGATGGTAAGAAGAAGGCAGAGTTAGTTAAACAGATTCATGAGGAGGCCAGAATCAAGACGCAAAGACAAAGTTGTATGCTCAACAAGCTAACAAAGGAAGACGTGAACTCATTTTCAATGAGGGAGATCAAGTCTAGGTGCATCTAAGGAAGGAGAGGTTTCCAGCTGAAAGGAAATCGAAGCTCATGCCAAGAATTGATGGACCATTCACCGTTGTTAAGAGGATAAACAACAATGCCTATGAACTCGATCTTCAAGGTAAGTACAACATAAGTTCAAGCTTCAACGTATCTGACTTGAGCCCTTTTCTTGCAGATGAAATAGATTTGAGGTCAAATCTTCTTGAATAAGGGGCGGATGATATGATATTGGTCAAGACAGAACCTAACACAACGGATGAGGAGCATATGGATAAAGACTTATTGCGTGTACCAGCTGGGGCCATGAAAAGATCAAGGACTAAGCTCTTCAACCAAGCTGTAGGAGGACTTGTGGTGCGGATTCAAAGTCAAGAAGAAGATAATCCAAGTCTAACCACATTAGTTCTGACTTGTAGTCAACAAATGGGTGTGTAGCCTATTTGTACTCTTTTTCCTTCACTTGGTTTTATCCCAATGGGTTTTCCAAGTAAGGTTTTAATGAGGCAAATAAGGCCCACACTTAACAAGAAGGCCCATTTTGTTGAGTTAGAATTTTAAGGCCTTTTAGCCCAAAAGACATTAGGGTTTTTCGTTTGGCTTTATGTTTTTCTATTTAAGTAGCACAAACACTTTGTTTTAAGGGCATCCACGTTTTTATCAATAGAAATAACTCAATTAGAGTATTGTTCTCTTCTTTGGTGAGTCATATCCAAAGAACTCCAACGGAATATCAAGAGACTTCCACCTGTCTTGTGTGACCTAACGATTCCCCCCTTGGATTCTCCTTCTCTCACGAGTTGTAGAAACCACATCTATCCCCTTGCTTGTCTTTGAAGTGTCGATCCTTTGGAGGATTACATCACTATATTTGATGGTGATGTTGTTGATGGCTCTACAGTCGACACACATCCTCCATGTTCCATCTTTCTTGGGGACTAATAGGACGGGTACAACACACAGACTCAAGCTTTCATGGACTAGCTGGGTTCTATAGGCGCTTCATAAGAGATTTTAACACGTTGGCTGCTCCATTAACCGAGATAATCAAGAAGGAAGTTGGGTTTAAGTGGACAGAAGCACAAGAAACCGCCTTCAGCACATTAAAGGATAAGCTTATCAATGCTCCTATTCTAGCTTTACCTAATTTTCTTAAGACATTTGAAATCGAATGTGATGCTTCTACTGTTGTATTGGAGCTGTTTTGATGCAGGATAAGAAAGCCATTGCATATTTTATTGGCCAAGCATCCTCACTAGGCCACACCAACAAAATCCCAGAGGCCTAGTGACATTTATCCTTAGGAAGATCGGAAGACGCGCATCACTTCGGTTGGGCGCGACTTCGGGAAAAAGAGAAGCCGTGAGACGCAAGGCGTGAAGACGTAGGGCGCAAGGCAATGAGACTTGGGAAGCAAGGTGTGAGGCGACCGTTAGATGGAGAGGGTGTATGGGTCTTCCCCAACGGTCAAAGTGGTCCCGGGAATATGACCGTTGGGCGCGTGCAGCTTCAGAGTGGTCCCGGCTGGACGCGTGAAGAGCAGGTGGTCCCCTCCAGCCGCCAACGACCTCAGGTGGTCCCCTCCAGCTTCCAGCGACTTCTTCTCTCTTCTCTTCTTCTCCTTTGCGATTTTTCTGTTTATTTAAGAGGAACAATTGTATCTTTTAGGATCTATGGAGTTTTAATGGAAGCTCTCTTCATATTCTCTCAAAACACTCTCCAATCTCTTATTCTCTAAAGTTTTCGCATTGTGTACTCAAACTCACATGGTATCAGAGCAGTGATATCCTCTCACTATGCTTCCATTAATCTCTTTTCATCACTCTCTGTTTTTCTTCTCTATTGTTTAGTCCTTGAAATTCAAAACTCGCCGTGGAAAGCTTGGGTTCTACCTCCGGGGCGCATCCTCCTTGCGGCTCTTCTCAAAGTTTTGAAGAAAAAGGCTATCTTTGAGTCCTATATACAGAAAAGCTGGGATCTTTGGTGAGCTTTGGCATCAAAAGAGTAAGCTTTTCTCATTCAAACTCAAGGAAATCTCGAAATCTCTCTTGTGAAGCCTTACCGGAAGCGTGAAAGGGAAAAGGTCAAGTCTTTTCTCTCTTCTTGAAGTGGTGCTCTCTGGTGTTCTTAAGAGAAGACTTTTAGTCTCTCCTGTTCGTGATTTCAAGAAAGCTTCAACTTTTTAAGCCTCTCTTTGGGTCATTTCTCAGCCGGCACAAAAAAAGGTGTAATCTTTTCTTCTCAAAATGGATCCAAGTAAACTACAAGTGGTTCCTATTATGCTTAAAGGGCCGAATTACTTGCTGTGGGCTAGAGCTGCAAAGACTACCATTGATGTGATTCTCCCTAGGATAGAACTCTGAAAATCGGGGCTAGAGTACTCGGAATCGAATGAAACTTGAGCAGCGGATAGATTGGAGTGTGAGAAACTCGGTTATGAGTTTTGAGCGGATTTGATCGAGTATTTCCTGAGATACGTGGCAAAGGTCTCTGTGAGACAAAAAACTGAAGGATTGATGGAGATGATGAAAGGTGATATGATAGGATGAAAAACGTGATTTGAATTGGTGTGGTGACGGCTGAAAGGATTTAATGGATAGATTTTGGTGATTAGATGAATTTGGTGAAGAATCTCTTGGCTCACAACGTGATGGGAGATTCAGGCTCTAGGATTTCCAGAACCGTGGCTTGAGAGCATGGAAAACTCAATAAGAAGTCTTTTTCAATGATAATACTCTGAAGAAGTTTACAGCAAGTTCTGGGGTTTAAATATAACCCTAGAACCAAAACAGCATGTAGTTCTAAACAAAAACAACATGTAGTTTGAAACTTATAAAAAACAGCAAAGCGTTTAAATAAAAACAACGAGGCGTCCCCTAATGGTGCACCTCAAAATCTACTAAGTACAAAACCAGATTGGTTTGTACATTATTCTCCTAATGGTAAGACTCCTAAGTAACTCGCCGTAGTGATTCCATCTGCCTCATTAAAAACCATGAGAGAAAACCCAATTGGGACAAAACTCTCTATGGGAAAAAGAGTACAGACTTCCTCACCTAAGTTACCTAGTTATCATTACCAGGAGAAGCCTTCAAGTTGGAGATGTTGAAGACTTGCATAGCTGGTGGCGAGAACGATCCTTCAGTCATGAGCGAGTGAGCTTCCTTAGCCAACTCCTTAGCTCTCGAACACGTGATTGGACCTATAAGCTCTGGTTCCTTAGCTTCTATGCTGCTCACGATCACATCATCCTCTCCCTCTTCAAAAGGATTTGTCCTCAAATCCGAATCTGCAACATATGGAAGCAAGTCAGAAACATTGAACGTTGGAGATATGTTGTACTTACCTTGGAGATCAATCTGATAGGCGTTGTTGTTGATCCTCCTCACGACTCCGAATGGTCCATCAACTCGTGGCTGAAGCTTGCTCTTCCTCTCTTCTGGAAATCGATCTTTCCTTAGGTGAATCCACACCAAATCTCCTTCTTCCAAGATCAGCTCCTTCCGGCCCTTGTTTGCATACTTCTCATATTGCTCTGTCTTCTTCTCTATATTCTCCTTAGCTTTAGCGTGTATTTTCCTCACCTGATCAGCCTTTTCTTTTCCATCTAAACTACATTTCACACTTAAAGGCAAAGGGATCAAGTCTAGAGGTGACTGAGGATTAAAGCCATAAACGATTTCAAAGGGAGAAAAGAGAGTGGCAGAATGCTTAGCGTGATTGTAGGCAAACTCAACGTGTGGTAAGCATTCTTCCCATGACTTGATGTTGCTCTTAACCAACACTCTGAGAAGTGTAGACAACGTCCTGTTCACCACCTCGGTTTGGCCATCAGTTTGAGGGTGACAACTCGTTGAAAAGGTGAGCTTAGTTCCTAGTTTAGCCCATAAAGTCCTCCAAAAATGTCCTAAGAATTTGGTATCTCGATCTGAAACTATCACTTGAGGCATTCCATGCAATCTCACAACTTCCCTGAAAAACAGATTAGCTACACAAACAGCATCATCCGTCTTGTGGCTAGCTATAAAGTAAGCCATCTTGCTAAACCTGTCAACAACCACAAAAATAGAATCTCTACCATTTCTGGTTCGAGGTAAGCCAAGTACAAAGTCCATAAATAAATGACTCCAGGGCTGCAAAGGAATAGGAAGAGGTGTGTACAAACCGTGTGGCTGTACGTTACTCTTAGCCATTTTACACGTTTCACACCTAGAACAAACCTGATCGACATCTGTCTTCATGTTTGGCCAATAGAAGTGATCCTGCAGTCCAAGTAGAGTCTTTGTAACTCCAAAATGCCCTGCTAATCCACCTCCATGCGCCTCTCTAACTAGCAGCTCTCTGATTGATCCTCTTGGTATACACAAGCGATTATTGTAGAACAAATAACCATCCTGTCTAAAGAATTTATCAACAGCAAACTTATGGCATTTGCCATAGCTCTCAGCAAAGTCATTGTCAGTCTCATAAAGCTCTACAATGTGCCCAAAACCATCTAACTTTGAAGTTAAAGTAGAGATTAGAGTGTACCTTCTGGATAATGCATCTGCGACTACATTATCCTTACCTTTCTTGTACTTAACAACGTAGGGGAAGGTCTCCATAAACTCCATCCATCTGGCGTGTCTCTTGTTGAGCTTTTGTTGTCCCTTTAAGTGCTTTAACAACTCATGATCTGTATGAATGACGAATTCTTTTGGCCACAAGTAATGCTGCCATGTTTGAAGTGCTCTAACTAATGCATACAGCTCCTTGTCATAAGTTGGGTAGTTGATTGCAGCTCCTCCTAGCTTCTCAAGCTTTTTAGTCTCAACTGGATTAGTTCTGTAAGCTGGTTTGTTTGGCAACACAGAACCAAGCACTAAATCAATCTGATGCTCAATACCACGAATTGGAGGCAGTCCCGGTGGTATCTCCTCAGGAAAAACGTCCTTATACTCCTCAATAATCTGAATCATCTCATGTGGAAGCTTCTCTGATGGTTTAGTACACGCCAATGTCTCCTTGTACACAAACATAAAAGTAGTCATTTCTGGATCAAACAGCTTGTTAAACTCACTGTGATTGATGTACAATGCATTTGACACTTTCTCCTTCTCCTTTCTGTTCATATGCATCTGATCCTTGTAGATTTCAGCTGGTGTGAGTGGAAGAAGAGTGATTTTTCGTCCCTTGTACTCAAACACCTGCTTGTTTGTGTACCCATCATGCATCACACGCCTATCATACTGCCATGGTCTGCCTAACAGAACGTGACTAGACCTCATTGGCACAACATCACACAGCAACTCATCTTCATACTTCCCAATCGCCAACTTGATGAGTACTTGCTGAGAAACGGTTACAGCACCCTTGTTGTCTAACCACTGCAGCTGATACGGTTTAGGATGTGAAGTAGTCTTAAGATTAAGCTTCTTCACCATCTCCTCACTGGCGGCATTGGTGCAGCTGCCTCCATCAACAATCAAGGTGCAAACCTTATCCTCAACTACACATCTGGTGTGGAAGAGATTCTCACGCTGTTCCTTATCATCTGGATGAACCTGAATGCTCAATGCTCTGCGTGCAAAAAGTAACTCTCCAACTGCTGCAGCTGCTTCTTCCTCCTCCAAATCGTCCTCTACCTCACTTTCTGAGCTATCCTGAGGCACAATCTCTCCTCCTTCTCTCAATAGAAACATCTTCTTATTAGGACAATCTCTGGAGTAGTGTCCCATTCCTTGACACTTGAAGCATCTGACATTGCTATTAGAAGTGCCACTTCTGGTTTTAAGCTCTGTTTTAACCTCTTCTCTAACTGTTGTTGTCGCTGGTTTAAATGAGGCTGGTTTGTTGAATTCTCTCGGTTTTGGAATATTGGAAGTGAAAGTAGATCTGCCAACTTTCCTCTTGAGCTGCGACTCAATCAACTCTTTGAATCGGTTCTCAAACTTGCTATCAAGCTGCTCTAATTGCTGAAAGAGTTGAGAAGCTGTTACTCGATTGGCTTCTTTGATTTGCTGAGCCATGGCTGTGCTTAGAGCTTCCATAGCTTCAGCTGAAAGCTCCATTGTACCTGAAAGAAAGTCAAAACAACTCACAATAACTAGTTCTATGATGAAAAGAAAGGAAATAAAAGCCTAAAAAAAACGAAAATCCTAATCCTACTAGGAATAGGATTCCTAAACTAATCCTAATTCTACCAGGAAAACAGAAAACCTAATCCTAATTCTAATAGGAAAACAGAAACCTAATCCTAACTCTAATAGGAAAATAGAAACTAATCCTAATTCGAATAGGAAAACTCAAAACTAATCCTAATTCAATCAGGAAACGAAACCTAATCCTAATTCAATCAGGAAAACGAATCTAAAACTAAATCCTATTGCAACATGGATTCGAAAATAACAAGAATGAGAAAAGGGTTTAGAGTTTGCTCAGCCGTTTAGGGTGTGCTCAGCCTTTTCAGAACCAGCTCTGATACCACTTGATGTGATTCTCCCTAGGATAGAACTCTGAAAATCGGGGCTAGAGTACTCGGAATCGAATGAAACTTGAGCAGCGGATAGATTGGAGTGTGAGAAACTCGGTTATGAGTTTTGAGCGGATTTGATCGAGTATTTCCTGAGATACGTGGCAAAGGTCTCTGTGAGACAAAAAACTGAAGGATTGATGGAGATGATGAAAGGTGATATGATAGGATGAAAAACGTGATTTGAATTGGTGTGGTGACGGCTGAAAGGATTTAATGGATAGATTTTGGTGATTAGATGAATTTGGTGAAGAATCTCTTGGCTCACAACGTGATGGGAGATTCAGGCTCTAGGATTTCCAGAACCGTGGCTTGAGAGCATGGAAAACTCAATAAGAAGTCTTTTTCAATGATAATACTCTGAAGAAGTTTACAGCAAGTTCTGGGGTTTAAATATAACCCTAGAACCAAAACAGCATGTAGTTCTAAACAAAAACAACATGTAGTTTGAAACTTATAAAAAACAGCAAAGCGTTTAAATAAAAACAACGAGGCGTCCCCTAATGGTGCACCTCAAAATCTACTAAGTACAAAACCAGATTGGTTTGTACATTATTCTCCTAATGGTAAGACTCCTAAGTAACTCGCCGTAGTGATTCCATCTGCCTCATTAAAAACCATGAGAGAAAACCCAATTGGGACAAAACTCTCTATGGGAAAAAGAGTACAGACTTCCTCACCTAAGTTACCTAGTTATCATTACCAGGAGAAGCCTTCAAGTTGGAGATGTTGAAGACTTGCATAGCTGGTGGCGAGAACGATCCTTCAGTCATGAGCGAGTGAGCTTCCTTAGCCAACTCCTTAGCTCTCGAACACGTGATTGGACCTATAAGCTCTGGTTCCTTAGCTTCTATGCTGCTCACGATCACATCAACCATCTGCACAAAGAAAGGCTATTGGAGTCATATAGTCAAAGATAGACCCTTAAAGAAGTCCACATCAAGTGAAGAAGATGAGGAAGTGCTTGATGAGGATGATGATTGGTTCCTCATGGATCAATCGGTCAAATCTATCATCTTGGGATCACTAGACAAACCCATATTAGAAGCCTACTACTACTGTGAGACAGCTAAAGACTTATGGGAATCCTTGAAGAAAGTATATGGTAATATTTCAAGTCTTACTCGGGTTTTTGAAGTTAAGAAGGAATTGAGTAGTCTTTATCAAGATGACATGGAATTTACGGAATACTTTGGTAGATTTAGATCTTTGTGGGCTGAGATGGATATGCTTAGACCAATGACATTGGAGCCTAAGGTAATTATGAGTAGAAGTGAAGAGGATAAAGTTCTCGGTTTGATGATGAATCTCAATCCATGTTACACGGATCTTGTTAAACATATCTTGAGGACTGCGGCTACTACTCATTCACTTCCTAGTCTTGAAGAAGTTTGTGCTCAAATCCAGAAGGAACAAGGGTCTATTGGTCTATTGGAAAGAAAGGGAAGTTCGGGTCTAATAATTGCCAACAAAGCTCAAGTTAAGACCGAAGATAAGAAGAGGCTAATATGTGAGCATTGTAAGAAGAAAGGTCATGCCAAAGATAAGTGCTGGATTCTTCACCCACACCTTAAGCCAGCCAAGTTCAAAGAAGCAAGGGCTAACCTCACTCAAGAGAAGTCGGATGAACCAAATCAATTGTCTCTAGCTCCTTTCTCTTCGGGTTCATCCTCTTTGGCTGGACAGCAAGAACAAGGAATTGCTGCCTCATCTTCTTTCCAAGGAGAGGTGATTAAGAAGGCAGACTTGGAAGCTCTTATTCAATCCCTTAAGTCCCTAAGGGATTCTGGTATTTATCTCTTCTCACATTCCTTATTTAAGCCGATTATCATTGACTCGGGAGCCTCTCACCACATGATTAGTGATAGGGGGCTAATTAGTGATATTGAACCAGCTTTAGGGAGTGTGGTAATTGCTAATGGAGCTAAGGTATCGGTTAGGGGTGTAGGGAATTTAGGCTTACTTAACAAGAAAATGAAAGCTTTCTTTATGCCCGGTTTCTCCTCAAACTTGTTATCGGTTAGGAAAGTGGTAAATGATCTAAATTGTTATGTTATCTTTGGTCCTAATAGTGTTAAGTTTCAGGATATTAAGACTGGGAGCATGATCGGAGAAGGCAGAATCCAAGATGGATTGTACATCCTTGAAGATTCTAAGATGTTTTCTAAGTTTTATAACACTAATGTTGGTTTTTCGAATTCGGCTATTGGCTTGAAACCCTCTGTTTGGCATGCAAGGGCTGGCCACCCTCATTTTCGTGCTTTGAACCTTATGTTACCTCAATTATCCTTTGAAAATTTTAGTGATTGTGAAGCTTGCATATTAGGAAAACATTGCAAAACGGTTTATCCCTTATCATCAACCATTTATGATAATTGCTTTGATCTAGTTCATTCCGATGTATGGACTTCACCGTGCATATCTAGGGATAGACATAGATACTTTGTGACATTTATTGATGAGAAGTCAAAATACACATGGATAACCTTGATGCCATCGAAGGATAAAGTGTTTGATGCATTTAAAAATTTCGAAGCTTATATCACTAATCACTTTAATGCTAAATTGAAGGTATTACGAACGGATAATGGTGGTGAATATATGAGTCGTGTGTTCCAAGAACACCTTGCCAAACAAGGAATCCTTCACCAAACAAGTTGTCCTTATAATCCGCAACAAAATGGTGTAGCCGAACGTAAAAATCGACATCTAATGGAAATAACCCGAGCAATTATGTTTCATATGCACGTTCCAAAACATTTTTGGGGAGATGCTGTCATGACAGCATGCTATTTGATTAATCGAACCCCTACCAAGATTCTTCGGGATGTGTCTCCATTTAAGGTACTTAACAAAACTGAACCACATTTAGATCACTTACGTGTATTTGGGTGTCTTTGTTTTGTCTTAGTTCCCGGAGATCTTCGCAACAAGCTTGAAGCCAAAAGTAAACGGTGTATGTTTATTGGCTATTCTCCGACACAAAAAGGCTATAAGTGTTATGACCCGGAGTCAAGAAGAGTGTATGTGTCTCGTGATGTCAAATTCTTGGAAGATAGAGGATTGTATGATGCTACTACGTGGGATGACCTTCAGGACTTGTCCGAGCCAAATCTGGACCGAGCCGCCAGCTTGCGGCTTCTCCTCCAACATTTAGGTCTCTCTCGGGAAACGGATGCTGCACCCGCTGGGACGCGTCCTTCGAGCTCACAGTCTCCGCATCGATCCGTGCCTTCCGATACCGAGACACATACCCATGCTGTTCCCGACTCGACTCATAGTCCTTCTGCTAATGCTCCGGACGCATCCTACCCAACGTCTCCTCCAGTTCCGACTGTCAATCCGGCCGAGGACTCTAACTCGACCGCGTATACCGATCGGCCTGTGACTTCCGAGACGTCGGGCTTGCATGATGATGGGTCTGTTCTGGTTCGTGATTCTCAGCCCATTCAACCACTTCGTCGTAGTACAAGGGTGCGTAAGGATCCTTCACGATGGGTAGAAACACGGACATACTACAATGCCTTTGCAATAGCTCATCCAACTCAAGCGGTATTCTCTATGAACCTTGTACCATCTCAGTTTAAAGCTTTTCTTGGGAAGATTGAGCTGGATCAGGTACCCAAGACATTTGCTGAAGCTAGTCAAAACCCTGCCTGGATGGAGGCGGTGAATGCTGAAGCCGCCGCAATGGATGTCAATAACACATGGGCTGAGGCTGAACTTCCTCCGGGAAAGAAAGCCGTCTCTTGCAAATGGGTCTTTACCATTAAGTATAAGGCTAATGGAGAGATTGAACGCTACAAGGCACGTCTTGTTGCACGCGGCTTTACTCAAACCTACGGGAAGGATTATACAGACACCTTTGCTCCGGTTGCCAAGCTTCATACGGTAAGGGTTGTGCTTTCCTTAGCTACTAATCTATCTTGGGATTTATGGCAGATGGATGTCAAGAACGCTTTCCTTCAAGGAGAGCTTGAGGAGGAAGTGTATATGACTCCACCGCCGGGACTTGAGTCTAGGTTTGATCCAGGAAAGGTTCTCCGGCTTAGGAAAGCCATCTATGGGCTGAAGCAATCTCCAAGAGCTTGGTATCATAAACTGAGCCATACCCTTCGTGATCGTGGTTTTGTAAAGTCTGAAGCCGATCACACTTTGTTCACCTTCCGGCGGAATCAAGGACTTGTGGTTGTGCTCATTTATGTGGATGACCTTATCATCACCGGCGATGATAAGGAAGGTATCTCCCAAACTAAGTCTTATCTTCATTCTGTTTTTGACATCAAAGACTTGGGGGAGTTGACGTACTTTCTAGGGATTGAGATTTGTCGTTTCTCGGACGGCTTATTTCTCTCTCAACGAAAGTACACTTTAGATTTGTTGTGTGAGACAGGAATGGAGACTTCTAAGTCTGTCAAAACACCGATTGATGATGGTTACAAGGCTCATCGAGAGGGGGAGAATGCGGCTGAGCCATATGAGGATCCAATGCTGTACAGGCGACTTGTAGGTAAGCTTATTTACCTTACCATAACTCGTCCTGACCTCTGTTTTGCAGTAAACCAAGTCAGTCAGTACATGCAAACTCCCACAAAGCATCATTGGTCAATGCTTGAGCGCATCCTTCGGTACCTAAGAGGGAGTTCCAGCCAAGGCATTTGGATGGGTAAGCATAATAGTACTACAATATCTGGATATTGTGATGCTGATTGGGCAGGTGATAGGAACGATAGGAAGTCTACTACTGGTTTTTGCACATTCATTGGAGGGAACTTGGTGACTTGGAAGACCAAGAAGCAAAAGGTGGTGGCTTGCTCTACCGCAGAAGCAGAATACCGAGCAATGAGGAAACTAACGGATGAGTTGGTATGGCTCCGGAGTATTCTCAAAGATCTAGGGTATGACACCAATGAACCGACCATAATGCATTGCGACAATCAAGCAGCGATTCACATAGCCAACAACTCAGTCTTTCATGAGAGGACCAAGAGTATTGAAGTAGACTGCCACAAAGTTCGGGAACGCATAGCTCAGGGAGTGACCCTTCCGTGTTACACACCAAGTGGAGACCAATTGGCAGACATCTTCACCAAGGCAGCAAGCTCCAAGGTTTGCAACCATATTTATGGCAAACTTGGACTTGTAAGCCTTGACTGCCCTTGACCTCATGTCTCCTAACCTCAAAGTATACATGCTCTTTTTCCCTCATAAAGGTTTTGTCCCAATGGGTTTTCCTTTGTGAGGTTTTTACCGAGGTGTATGCTTTGGGGTTTCCAAGCTAAGTCTCTATTACATTGCGGCTTAGCTTGAGGGGGAGTATTGGCCAAGCATCCTCACTAGGCCACACTAACAAAATCCCAGAGGCCTAGTGACATTTATCCTTAGGAAGATCGGAAGACGCGCATCACTTCGGTTGGGCGCGACTTCGGGAAAAAGAGAAGCCGTGAGACGCAAGGCGTGAAGACGTAGGGCGCAAGGCAATGAGACTTGGGAAGCAAGGTGTGAGGCGACCGTTAGATGGAGAGGGTGTATGGGTCTTCCCCAACGGTCAAAGTGGTCCCGGGAATATGACCGTTGGGCGCGTGCAGCTTCAGAGTGGTCCCGGCTGGACGCGTGAAGAGCAGGTGGTCCCCTCCAGCCGCCAACGACCTCAGGTGGTCCCCTCCAGCTTCCAGCGACTTCTTCTCTCTTCTCTTCTTCTCCTTTGCGATTTTTCTGTTTATTTAAGAGGAACAATTGTATCTTTTAGGATCTATGGAGTTTTAATGGAAGCTCTCTTCATATTCTCTCAAAACACTCTCCAATCTCTTATTCTCTAAAGTTTTCGCATTGTGTACTCAAACTCACATATTTTAGTGAAAAATTGGGAGGATCAACCTTGAACTATCCCATGTACGATAAGGAGCTATACGCGTTAGTGAGGGCTTTGCAAACATGGCAGCACTACCTTTGGCCAAAGGAATACGTGATACATACTGACCATGAGTCACTTAAACATCTCAAGGGCCAACACAAGCTGAACAAACGCCATGCTAGGTGGGTGGAATTCATTGAAACCTTTCCCTATGTCATTCGCTTCAAACAAGGTAAGGACAATGTGGTCGCTGATGCATTGTCAAGGAGGTACACTCTACTCTCTACTCTTGAAACTAAGCTGCTAGGGTTTGAACATTTGAAAGAGCTTTATGGAACCGATTCTGATTTTAAAGCCATATTTGCTGTATGTTCTAAACATGGTTCTGGCCGATACTATAAGCATGATGGTTTCTTGTTTTATGAGAACCGATTATGTGTACCTAATTGTTCTGTTAGAGATCTTTTAGTTAGGGAAGCACATGGAGGAGGTCTCATGGGTCACTTTGGCGTGGCTAAAACACTGAAAGTCATGCAAGATCACTTCTTTTGGCCACACATGAGAAGAGATGTTGAACGAGTATGTTCTCGTTGTGTAACTTGCAAGCAAGCGAAATCTACTACACAACCCCACGGTTTGTATTCTCCTTTACCTATTCCTGAGCATCCTTGGGTTGATATTTCCATGGATTTTGTAGTAGGATTGCCTAGAACGCGGGCTGGAAGAGATTTCATCTTTGTGGTAGTTGATAGGTTCTCGAAAATGGCTCATTTTATTGCTTGTCACAAGACTGATGATGCATCGCATGTAGCTAGCTTGTTCTTTAGAGAAATTGTTAGGTTGCATGGTATGCCTAAGACAATAGTTTCTGATCGTGACACTAAGTTCTTAAGCCATTTTTGGCGCACGTTATGGTCTAAGTTAGGCACTAAGCTGATTCTTTCTACTACTTGCCACCCCCAAACTGATGGCCAAACAGAAGTCGTTAACCGCACTTTGTCTACACTCTTGCGTGCTTTGATTAAAAAGAACCTTAAGTCTTGGGAAGATTGCTTGCCACATGTAGAATTTGCTTATAATCATTCTGTGCATTCAGCATCTAAATATTCACCATTCCAAGTCGTGTATGGATTTAATCCCTTGTCTCCGTTGGATTTAACCCCTTTACCTGAGCGTGAAAGGCTTAGTTTGGATGGTAAGAAGAAGGCAGAGTTAGTTAAACAGATTCATGAGGAGGCCAGAATCAAGACGCAAAGACAAAGTTGTATGCTCAACAAGCTAACAAAGGAAGACGTGAACTCATTTTCAATGAGGGAGATCAAGTCTAGGTGCATCTAAGGAAGGAGAGGTTTCCAGCTGAAAGGAAATCGAAGCTCATGCCAAGAATTGATGGACCATTCACCGTTGTTAAGAGGATAAACAACAATGCCTATGAACTCGATCTTCAAGGTAAGTACAACATAAGTTCAAGCTTCAACGTATCTGACTTGAGCCCTTTTCTTGCAGATGAAACAGATTTGAGGTCAAATCTTCTTGAATAAGGGGCGGATGATATGATATTGGTCAAGACAGAACCTAACACAACGGATGAGGAGCATATGGATAAAGACTTATTGCGTGTACCAGCTGGGGCCATGACAAGATCAAGGACTAAGCTCTTCAACCAAGCTGTAGGAGGACTTGTGGTGCGGATTCAAAGTCAAGAAGAAGATAATCCAAGTCTAACCACATTGGTTCTGACTTGTAGTCAACAAATGGGTGTGTAGCCTATTTGTACTCTTTTTCCTTCACTTGGTTTTATCCCAATGGGTTTTCCAAGTAAGGTTTTAATGAGGCAAATAAGGCCCACACTTAACAAGAAGGCCCATTTTGTTGAGTTAGAATTTTAAGGCCTTTTAGCCCAAAAGACATTAGGGTTTTTCGTTTGGCTTTATGTTTTTCTATTTAAGTAGCACAAACACTTTGTTTTAAGGGCATCCACGTTTTTATCAATAGAAATAACTCAATTAGAGTATTGTTCTCTTCTTTGGTGAGTCATATCCAAAGAACTCCAACGGAATATCAAGAGACTTCCACCTGTCTTGTGTGACCTAACGATTCCCCCCTTGGATTCTCCTTCTCTCACGAGTTGTAGAAACCACATCTATCCCCTTGCTTGTCTTTGAAGTGTCGATCCTTTGGAGGATTACATCACTATATTTGATGGTGATGTTGTTGATGGCTCTACAGTCGACACACATCCTCCATGTTCCATCTTTCTTGGGGACTAATAGGACGGGTACAACACACAGACTCAAGCTTTCATGGACTAGCTGGGTTCTATAGGCGCTTCATAAGAGATTTTAACACGTTGGCTGCTCCATTAACCGAGATAATCAAGAAGGAAGTTGGGTTTAAGTGGACAGAAGCACAAGAAACCGCCTTCAGCACATTAAAGGATAAGCTTATCAATGCTCCTATTCTAGCTTTACCTAATTTTCTTAAGACATTTGAAATCGAATGTGATGCTTCTACTGTTGTATTGGAGCTGTTTTGATGCAGGATAAGAAAGCCATTGCATATTTTAGTGAAAAATTGGGAGGATCAACCTTGAACTATCCCATGTACGATAAGGAGCTATACGCGTTAGTGAGGGCTTTGCAAACATGGCAGCACTACCTTTGGCCAAAGGAATACGTGATACATACTGACCATGAGTCACTTAAACATCTCAAGGGCCAACACAAGCTGAACAAACGCCATGCTAGGTGGGTGGAATTCATTGAAACCTTTCCTATGTCATTCGCTTCAAACAAGGTAAGGACAATGTGGTCCCTGATGCATTGTCAAGGAGGTACACTCTACTCTCTACTCTTGAAACTAAGCTGCTAGGGTTTGAACATTTGAAAGAGCTTTATGGAACCGATTCTGATTTTAAAGCCATATTTGCTGAATGTTCTAAACATGGTTCTGGCCGATACTATAAGCATGATGGTTTCTTGTTTTATGAGAACCGATTATGTGTACCTAATTGTTCTGTTAGAGATCTTTTAGTTAGGGAAGCACATGGAGGAGGTCTCATGGGTCACTTTGGCGTGGCTAAAACACTGAAAGTCATGCAAGATCACTTCTTTTGGCCACACATGAGAAGAGATGTTGAACGAGTATGTTCTCGTTGTGTAACTTGCAAGCAAGCGAAATCTACTACACAACCCCACGGTTTGTATTCTCCTTTACCTATTCCTGAGCATCATTGGGTTGATATTGTGAGTTTGAGTACACAATGCGAAAACTTTAGAGAATAAGAGATTGTAGAGTGTTTTGAGAGAATATGAAGAGAGCTTCCATTAAAACTCCATAGATCCTAAAAGATACAATTGTTCCTCTTAAATAAACAGAAAAATCGCAAAGGAGAAGAAGAGAAGAGAGAAGAAGTCGCTGGAAGCTGGAGGGGACCACCTGAGGTCGTTGGCGGCTGGAGGGGACCACCTGCTCTTCACGCGTCCAGCCGGGACCACTCTGAAGCTGCACGCGCCCAACGGTCATATTCCTGGGACCACTTTGACCGTTGGGGAAGACCCATACACCCTCTCCATCTAACGGTCGCCTCACACCTTGCTTCCCAAGTCTCATTGCCTTGCGCCCTACGTCTTCACGCCTTGCGTCTCACGGCTTCTCTTTTTCCCGAAGTCGCGCCCAACCGAAGTGATGCGCGTCTTCCGATCTTCCTAAGGATAAATGTCACTAGGCCTCTGGGATTTTGTTGGTGTGGCCTAGTGAGGATGCTTGGCCAATACTCCCCCTCAAGCTAAGCCGCAATGTAATAGAGACTTAGCTTGGAAACCCCAAAGCATACACCTCGGTAAAAACCTCACAAAGGAAAACCCATTGGGACAAAACCTTTATGAGGGAAAAAGAGCATGTATACTTTGAGGTTAGGAGACATGAGGTCAAGGGCAGTCAAGGCTTACAAGTCCAAGTTTGCCATAAATATGGTTGCAAACCTTGGAGCTTGCTGCCTTGGTGAAGATGTCTGCCAATTGGTCTCCACTTGGTGTGTAACACGGAAGGGTCACTCCCTGAGCTATGCGTTCCCGAACTTTGTGGCAGTCTACTTCAATACTCTTGGTCCTCTCATGAAAGACTGAGTTGTTGGCTATGTGAATCGCTGCTTGATTGTCGCAATGCATTATGGTCGGTTCATTGGTGTCATACCCTAGATCTTTGAGAATACTCCGGAGCCATACCAACTCATCCGTTAGTTTCCTCATTGCTCGGTATTCTGCTTCTGCGGTAGAGCAAGCCACCACCTTTTGCTTCTTGGTCTTCCAAGTCACCAAGTTCCCTCCAATGAATGTGCAAAAACCAGTAGTAGACTTCCTATCGTTCCTATCACCTGCCCAATCAGCATCACAATATCCAGATATTGTAGTACTATTATGCTTACCCATCCAAATGCCTTGGCTGGAACTCCCTCTTAGGTACCGAAGGATGCGCTCAAGCATTGACCAATGATGCTTTGTGGGAGTTTGCATGTACTGACTGACTTGGTTTACTGCAAAACAGAGGTCAGGACGAGTTATGGTAAGGTAAATAAGCTTACCTACAAGTCGCCTGTACAGCATTGGATCCTCATATGGCTCAGCCGCATTCTCCCCCTCTCGATGAGCCTTGTAACCATCATCAATCGGTGTTTTGACAGACTTAGAAGTCTCCATTCCTGTCTCACACAACAAATCTAAAGTGTACTTTCGTTGAGAGAGAAATAAGCCGTCCGAGAAACGACAAATCTCAATCCCTAGAAAGTACGTCAACTCCCCCAAGTCTTTGATGTCAAAAACAGAATGAAGATAAGACTTAGTTTGGGAGATACCTTCCTTATCATCGCCGGTGATGATAAGGTCATCCACATAAATGAGCACAACCACAAGTCCTTGATTCCGCCGGAAGGTGAACAAAGTGTGATCGGCTTCAGACTTTACAAAACCACGATCACGAAGGGTATGGCTCAGTTTATGATACCAAGCTCTTGGAGATTGCTTCAGCCCATAGATGGCTTTCCTAAGCCGGAGAACCTTTCCTGGATCAAACCTAGACTCAAGTCCCGGCGGTGGAGTCATATACACTTCCTCCTCAAGCTCTCCTTGAAGGAAAGCGTTCTTGACATCCATCTGCCATAAATCCCAAGATAGATTAGTAGCTAAGGAAAGCACAACCCTTACCGTATGAAGCTTGGCAACCGGAGCAAAGGTGTCTGTATAATCCTTCCCGTAGGTTTGAGTAAAGCCGCGTGCAACAAGACGTGCCTTGTAGCGTTCAATCTCTCCATTAGCCTTATACTTAATGGTAAAGACCCATTTGCAAGAGACGGCTTTCTTTCCCGGAGGAAGTTCAGCCTCAGCCCATGTGTTATTGACATCCATTGCGGCGGCTTCAGCATTCACCGCCTCCATCCAGGCAGGGTTTTGACTAGCTTCAGCAAATGTCTTGGGTACCTGATCCAGCTCAATCTTCCCAAGAAAAGCTTTAAACTGAGATGGTACAAGGTTCATAGAGAATACCGCTTGAGTTGGATGAGCTATTGCAAAGGCATTGTAGTATGTCCGTGTTTCTACCCATCGTGAAGGATCCTTACGCACCCTTGTACTACGACGAAGTGGTTGAATGGGCTGAGAATCACGAACCAGAACAGACCCATCATCATGCAAGCCCGACGTCTCGGAAGTCACAGGCCGATCGGTATACGCGGTCGAGTTAGAGTCCTCGGCCGGATTGACAGTCGGAACTGGAGGAGACGTTGGGTAGGATGCGTCCGGAGCATTAGCAGAAGGACTATGAGTCGAGTCGGGAACAGCATGGGTATGTGTCTCGGTATCGGAAGGCACGGATCGATGCGGAGACTGTGAGCTCGAAGGACGCGTCCCAGCGGGTGCAGCATCCGTTTCCCGAGAGAGACCTAAATGTTGGAGGAGAAGCCGCAAGCTGGCGGCTCGGTCCAGATTTGGCTCGGACAAGTCCTGAAGGTCATCCCACGTAGTAGCATCATACAATCCTCTATCTTCCAAGAATTTGACATCACGAGACACATACACTCTTCTTGACTCCGGGTCATAACACTTATAGCCTTTTTGTGTCGGAGAATAGCCAATAAACATACACCGTTTACTTTTGGCTTCAAGCTTGTTGCGAAGATCTCCGGGAACTAAGACAAAACAAAGACACCCAAATACACGTAAGTGATCTAAATGTGGTTCAGTTTTGTTAAGTACCTTAAATGGAGACACATCCCGAAGAATCTTGGTAGGGGTTCGATTAATCAAATAGCATGCTGTCATGACAGCATCTCCCCAAAAATGTTTTGGAACGTGCATATGAAACATAATTGCTCGGGTTATTTCCATTAGATGTCGATTTTTACGTTCGGCTACACCATTTTGTTGCGGATTATAAGGACAACTTGTTTGGTGAAGGATTCCTTGTTTGGCAAGGTGTTCTTGGAACACACGACTCATATATTCACCACCATTATCCGTTCGTAATACCTTCAATTTAGCATTAAAGTGATTAGTGATATAAGCTTCGAAATTTTTAAATGCATCAAACACTTTATCCTTCGATGGCATCAAGGTTATCCATGTGTATTTTGACTTCTCATCAATAAATGTCACAAAGTATCTATGTCTATCCCTAGATATGCACGGTGAAGTCCATACATCGGAATGAACTAGATCAAAGCAATTATCATAAATGGTTGATGATAAGGGATAAACCGTTTTGCAATGTTTTCCTAATATGCAAGCTTCACAATCACTAAAATTTTCAAAGGATAATTGAGGTAACATAAGGTTCAAAGCACGAAAATGAGGGTGGCCAGCCCTTGCATGCCAAACAGAGGGTTTCAAGCCAATAGCCGAATTCGAAAAACCAACATTAGTGTTATAAAACTTAGAAAACATCTTAGAATCTTCAAGGATGTACAATCCATCTTGGATTCTGCCTTCTCCGATCATGCTCCCAGTCTTAATATCCTGAAACTTAACACTATTAGGACCAAAGATAACATAACAATTTAGATCATTTACCACTTTCCTAACCGATAACAAGTTTGAGGAGAAACCGGGCATAAAGAAAGCTTTCATTTTCTTGTTAAGTAAGCCTAAATTCCCTACACCCCTAACCGATACCTTAGCTCCATTAGCAATTACCACACTCCCTAAAGCTGGTTCAATATCACTAATTAGCCCCCTATCACTAATCATGTGGTGAGAGGCTCCCGAGTCAATGATAATCGGCTTAAATAAGGAATGTGAGAAGAGACAAATACCAGAATCCCTTAGGGACTTAAGGGATTGAATAAGAGCTTCCAAGTCTGCCTTCTTAATCACCTCTCCTTGGAAAGAAGATGAGGCAGCAATTCCTTGTTCTTGCTGTCCAGCCAAAGAGGATGAACCCGAAGAGAAAGGAGCTAGAGACAATTGATTTGGTTCATCCGACTTCTCTTGAGTGAGGTTAGCCCTTGCTTCTTTGAACTTGGCTGGCTTAAGGTGTGGGTGAAGAATCCAGCACTTATCTTTGGCATGACCTTTCTTCTTACAATGCTCACATATTAGCCTCTTCTTATCTTCGGTCTTAACTTGAGCTTTGTTGGCAATTATTAGACCCGAACTTCCCTTTCTTTCCAATAGACCAATAGACCCTTGTTCCTTCTGGATTTGAGCACAAACTTCTTCAAGACTAGGAAGTGAATGAGTAGTAGCCGCAGTCCTCAAGATATGTTTAACAAGATCCGTGTAACATGGATTGAGATTCATCATCAAACCGAGAACTTTATCCTCTTCACTTCTACTCATAATTACCTTAGGCTCCAATGTCATTGGTCTAAGCATATCCATCTCAGCCCACAAAGATCTAAATCTACCAAAGTATTCCGTAAATTCCATGTCATCTTGATAAAGACTACTCAATTCCTTCTTAACTTCAAAAACCCGAGTAAGACTTGAAATATTACCATATACTTTCTTCAAGGATTCCCATAAGTCTTTAGCTGTCTCACAGTAGTAGTAGGCTTCTAATATGGGTTTGTCTAGTGATCCCAAGATGATAGATTTGACCGATTGATCCATGAGGAACCAATCATCATCCTCATCAAGCACTTCCTCATCTTCTTCACTTGATGTGGACTTCTTTAAGGGTCTATCTTTGACTATATGACTCCAATAGCCTTTCTTTGTGCAGATGGTAGTCTTTGCAGCTCTAGCCCACAGCAAGTAATTCGGCCCTTTAAGCATAATAGGAACCACTTGTAGTTTACTTGGATCCATTTTGAGAAGAAAAGATTACACCTTTTTTTTGTGCCGGCTGAGAAATGACCCAAAGAGAGGCTTAAAAAGTTGAAGCTTTCTTGAAATCACGAACAGGAGAGACTAAAAGTCTTCTCTTAAGAACACCAGAGAGCACCACTTCAAGAAGAGAGAAAAGACTTGACCTTTTCCCTTTCACGCTTCCGGTAAGGCTTCACAAGAGAGATTTCGAGATTTCCTTGAGTTTGAATGAGAAAAGCTTACTCTTTTGATGCCAAAGCTCACCAAAGATCCCAGCTTTTCTGTATATAGGACTCAAAGATAGCCTTTTTCTTCAAAACTTTGAGAAGAGCCGCAAGGAGGATGCGCCCCGGAGGTAGAACCCAAGCTTTCCACGGCGAGTTTTGAATTTCAAGGACTAAACAATAGAGAAGAAAAACAGAGAGTGATGAAAAGAGATTAATGGAAGCATAGTGAGAGGATATCACTGCTCTGATACCATGTGAGTTTGAGTACACAATGCGAAAACTTTAGAGAATAAGAGATTGTAGAGTGTTTTGAGAGAATATGAAGAGAGCTTCCATTAAAACTCCATAGATCCTAAAAGATACAATTGTTCCTCTTAAATAAACAGAAAAATCGCAAAGGAGAAGAAGAGAAGAGAGAAGAAGTCGCTGGAAGCTGGAGGGGACCACCTGAGGTCGTTGGCGGCTGGAGGGGACCACCTGCTCTTCACGCGTCCAGCCGGGACCACTCTGAAGCTGCACGCGCCCAACGGTCATATTCCTGGGACCACTTTGACCGTTGGGGAAGACCCATACACCCTCTCCATCTAACGGTCGCCTCACACCTTGCTTCCCAAGTCTCATTGCCTTGCGCCCTACGTCTTCACGCCTTGCGTCTCACGGCTTCTCTTTTTCCCGAAGTCGCGCCCAACCGAAGTGATGCGCGTCTTCCGATCTTCCTAAGGATAAATGTCACTAGGCCTCTGGGATTTTGTTGGTGTGGCCTAGTGAGGATGCTTGGCCAATAGATATTTCCATGGATTTTGTAGTAGGATTTGTTAGATTTTAGACAAAGAGATAGAGAGTTTCGGAAGATTGAAGAGAGACTCATGAAAGAATTGAAGAACATAATCGAGTATATTATTCAACATAATTTTACAATGGGTTTGGAAGTCTATATATAGAGGTTACAAGCTTTTCGCAAAGGAGGAAGATGGAGGCTCTTCATTTGACCGTTGGAGAGGAGGTGAGAGACTTTGTGCATCCCGAGGTGGTCCCAAGCTGCGCTTCCTCGTCCCGAGAGATAGTGACTGCTCCTTGGCCTCGGTCTCTACACAAATGGATAAGGTCACATGTTCCACTTATGTCTTCAACGGTCATGAGGTCTCCAACGGTCATATAGTCACACTCCAATTACATCCTAAGTCTTCGTTAGCCTCAAACGCCTTGAAAATCAAGTCGTGACCGAGCGTTGACTTTTATCGGAAATGCGTTGACTCGATCGTGGGTCGTCCGCGGTACGTGTTCCTTCGTACCGCGGTACATGGTCTCTCGGACATTCGGCTTTCCCGCGGTACGCAATCCTTCGTACCGCGGTACTTGAGTTTCTCGGACCTTCGGCTTACCCGCGGTACATGTTGACACGTACCGCGGGACGTATCTGCCTCGACTCCTTTACTACACGCGGGACATAAAACCTCGACCCGATATCTGCCTGCGGTACGTACTGACATGTACCGCAGGACCTTAATTTCTCGACCCGATACGTGAACCTCGGTACGTACTGACTCGTACCGTGGTTCACGATTCCTCGATCTGATGGCACTGTCCGATCCGTCTTCTGCTCCTATCATTCTTCCGACCCGATTGACGGCTACTTCCAGCCCGACTATGAACTTGATCCGATAACATAAATCCTTGACCCGATTGATGATTTAATGGCCTTGATAGGTCTTGATCAATAGGATTGCCTAGAACGCGGGCTGGAAGAGATTACATCTTTGTGGTAGTTGATAGGTTCTCGAAAATGGCTCATTTTATTGCTTGTCACAAGATTGATGATGCATCGCATGTAGCTAGCTTGTTCTTTAGAGAAATTGTTAGGTTGCATGGTATGCCTAAGACAATAGTTTCTGATCGTGACACTAAGTTCTTAAGCCATTTTTGGCGCACGTTATGGTCTAAGTTAGGCACTAAGCTGATTTTTTCTACTACTTGCCACCCCCAAACTGATGGCCAAACAGAAGTCGTTAACCGCACTTTGTCTACACTCTTGCGTGCTTTGATTAAAAAGAACCTTAAGTCTTGGGAAGATTGCTTGCCACATGTAGAATTTGCTTATAATCATTCTGTGCATTCAGCATCTAAATATTCACCATTCCAAGTCGTGTATGGATTTAATCCCTTGTCTCCGTTGGATTTAACCCCTTTACCTGAGCGTGAAAGGCTTAGTTTGGATGGTAAGAAGAAGGCAGAGTTAGTTAAACAGATTCATGAGGAGGCCAGAATCAAGACGCAAAGACAAAGTTGTATGCTCAACAAGCTAACAAAGGAAGACGTGAACTCATTTTCAATGAGGGAGATCAAGTCTAGGTGCATCTAAGGAAGGAGAGGTTTCCAGCTGAAAGGAAATAGAAGCTCATGCCAAGAATTGATGGACCATTCACCGTTGTTAAGAGGATCAACAACAACGCCTATGAACTCGATCTTCAAGGTAAGTACAACATAAGTTCAAGCTTCAACGTATCTGACTTGAGCCATTTTCTTGCAGATGAAACAGATTTGAGGTCAAATCTTCTTGAATAAGGGGCGGATGATATGATATTGGTCAAGACATAACCTAACACAACGGATGAGGAGCATATGGATAAAGACTTATTGCGTGTACCAGCTGGGGCCATGACAAGATCAAGGACTAATCTCTTCAACCAAGCTGTAGGAGGACTTGTGGTGCGGATTCAAAGTCAAGAAGAAGATAATCCAAGTCTATGTTAGATTTTAGACAAAGAGATAGAGAGTTTCGGAAGATTGAAGAGAGACTCATGAAAGAATTGAAGAACATAATCGAGTATATTATTCAACATAATTTTACAATGGGTTTGGAAGTCTATATATAGAGGTTACAAGCTTTTCGCAAAGGAGGAAGATGGAGGCTCTTCATTTGACCGTTGGAGAGGAGGTGAGAGACTTTGTGCATCCCGAGGTGGTCCCAAGCTGCGCTTCCTCGTCCCGAGAGATAGTGACTGCTCCTTGGCCTCGGTCTCTACACAAATGGATAAGGTCACATGTTCCACTTATGTCTTCAACGGTCATGAGGTCTCCAACGGTCATATAGTCACACTCCAATTACATCCTAAGTCTTCGTTAGCCTCAAACGCCTTGAAAATCAAGTCGTGACCGAGCGTTGACTTTTATCGGAAATGCGTTGACTCGATCGTGGGTCGTCCGCGGTACGTGTTCCTTCGTACCGCGGTACATGGTCTCTCGGACATTCGGCTTTCCCGCGGTACGCAATCCTTCGTACCGCGGTACTTGAGTTTCTCGGACCTTCGGCTTACCCGCGGTACATGTTGATGCGTACCGCGGGACGTATCTGCCTCGACTCCTTTACTACACGCGGGACATAAAACCTCGACCCGATATCTGCCTGCGGTACGTACTGACATGTACCGCAGGACCTTAATTTCTCGACCCGATACGTGAACCTCGGTACGTACTGACTCGTACCGTGGTTCACGATTCCTCGATCTGATGGCACTGTCCGATCCGTCTTCTGCTCCTATCATTCTTCCGACCCGATTGACGGCTACTTCCAGCCCGACTATGAACTTGATCCGATAACATAAATCCTTGACCCGATTAATGATTTAATGGCCTTGATAGGTCTTGATCAATACTCCCCCTCAAGTTTAACCGTCTACATAGTAGATGTTGAACTTGGAAGACCCACGGCCATACCTCATTAAAAAAACCTTAGAGAGAAAACCACTTTGGGACAAAACTCTCTTAAGGGAAAAAGAGTGTACGAGCCGTGAGAAAGGGGACCTTTGATCAAGGGCGAGTGAGATCCACGAGTCCAAGTTTTGGGTATATATGACCACATACCTTGTGACTCGCGGCTTTGGTGAAGATGTCCGCTAGTTGATCTTCACTCTTTGTAAAGCATGGTAGGATAACTCCTTGGAGGATCTTTTCCCGAACTTTGTGACAATCAATCTCAATGTGCTTTGTCCTTTCGTGAAACATAGAGTTGGATGCTATGTGAATGGCGGCTTGATTGTCACAATGCATGGTGATGGGATTTGCTTGCTCAATTCCAAGATCTTTTAGGAGCGCTTTCAACCATGTCAATTCATTTGTAAGATTCTTCATTGCTCTATACTCCGCCTCGGCACTTGAGCATGATACAACCTTTTGCTTCTTTGTTTTCCATGTGACCATATTTCCTCCAATGAAGGTGACATAGCCGGTGGTTGATTTTCTATCATTCCGATCCCCGGCCCTATTGATCAAGACCTATCAAGGCCATTAAATCATTAATCGGGTCAAGGATTTATGTTATCGGATCAAGTTCATAGTCGGGCTGGAAGTAGCCGTCAATCGGGTCGGAAGAATGATAGGAGCAGAAGACGGATCGGACAGTGCCATCAGATCGAGGAATCGTGAACCACGGTACGAGTCAGTACGTACCGAGGTTCACGTATCGGGTCGAGAAATTAAGGTCCTGCGGTACATGTCAGTACGTACCGCAGGCAGATATCGGGTCGAGGTTTTATGTCCCGCGTGTAGTAAAGGAGTCGAGGCAGATACGTCCCGCGGTACGCATCAACATGTACCGCGGGTAAGCCGAAGGTCCGAGAAACTCAAGTACCGCGGTACGAAGGATTGCGTACCGCGGGAAAGCCGAATGTCCGAGAGACCATGTACCGCGGTACGAAGGAACACGTACCGCGGACGACCCACGATCGAGTCAACGCATTTCCGATAAAAGTCAACGCTCGGTCACGACTTGATTTTCAAGGCGTTTGAGGCTAACGAAGACTTAGGATGTAATTGGAGTGTGACTATATGACCGTTGGAGACCTCATGACCGTTGAAGACATAAGTGGAACATGTGACCTTATCCATTTGTGTAGAGACCGAGGCCAAGGAGCAGTCACTATCTCTCGGGACGAGGAAGCGCAGCTTGGGACCACCTCGGGATGCACAAAGTCTCTCACCTCCTCTCCAACGGTCAAATGAAGAGCCTCCATCTTCCTCCTTTGCGAAAAGCTTGTAACCTCTATATATAGACTTCCAAACCCATTGTAAAATTATGTTGAATAATATACTCGATTATGTTCTTCAATTCTTTCATGAGTCTCTCTTCAATCTTCCGAAACTCTCTATCTCTTTGTCTAAAATCTAACATGGTATCAGAGCCATGCTCATGATTCCTTAAAGACTTCCGCTCATTCTCTTTATAAACTCCTTATTCTCCTCTTTCTTTTCGATTCTCCATTCTATTTCTTCAACATCTTCAAACTTTTTCTTAAAAGACTCTCTTTTATCCGGTGGATAATAGCTGGAAAATCATGGAACACAATAAGGCCTTGATTATTCCGATTGTTCTTAAAGGGAACAACTATTTGGTGTGGGCTCGTACAGCCAAAACCACAATTTGTGGTAGAGGCTATTGGAGGCACATTGTGAGAACAAAACCTCCGACAAAAATATTATCATCATCGGAAGACGAGGAGGCAGTCCAAGATGATGATGAGAAACTTGATGAAGAAGACAAATGGTACCAAGAAGACCAAGTTGTCAAAGCTATCATCCAAAACTCACTCGAAACCTCAATTCTTGAAGCATACTCATATTGTGAAAGTGCAAAAGAATTGTGGGATACTCTCAAAAAGGTATTCGGTGACATCACTAATATTACCCGAGTCTTTGAAGTTCAAAAAGAGCTAAATGAGCTCCGACAAGAAGATTCAAACTTTTCAAAACATTTTGGTGCATGGAGATCACTTTGGGCCGAATATGAAGCGCTTAGACCAAGCACCGTGGATCCGGAAATTCTTCAAGAACGAAGGGAGCAAGATAAGGTCTTCAGTCTCCTACTAACACTAAGTCCGGAGTTCAATGACCTTATCAAACACATTCTAAGAGACAAGAAGCTGCCAAGTCTTGAAGAAATTTGTTCTCGGTTGCACAAAGAACAAGGGTCAAGTGGTTTGTTCGGAGGAAGGAAGGAGCTTCCAACAGCTAATCGGGTGATGTACAAACGTGATGATAAAAGAAGGAACATCACGTGTGACCATTGCAAACGCACCGGTCATACTAAAGACAAGTGCTGGATTTTACATCCACATCTCAAGCCAAGTAAGTTTCAAAAGGACTCCAAGGCAAACCTTTCTCAAGGGACAGAAGATGAGCCGACTCAAGCTAGCTCATCCGGTCAAGAGGAAGGCTTACCCAAAAAGGGTCAAGAAGGAAGTGCTATGGCAACCTCGGCCAATGATGTGGTAAAAAAATCCGACTTGGAAGCTCTTATGAAAGCTATTGCCTCACTCACCAATTCCGGTACCACTTTCTTTACTCATAAACCAAGTAGGAGTCTAGTAGTAGACTCGGGGGCTTCTCATCACATGATTAGCAACCCGAGCCTTCTTGAAGATATTAATCCTACTTTAGGCAATGTAGTAGTGGCTAATGGTGAGAAAGTAGCAATACAGGGCTTAGGAAATCTTAAAATATTTGATAAAAGTACTAAAGCTTTCTATATGCCAAACTTTAACTCCAATTTATTATCCGTTAAGAAAATTACTTCCGATTTAAATTGTCATGCAATATTTGGGCCTAATGAAGTTTGGTTTCAGGATATTAAAAGTGGCAAGCTCATCGGAAAAGGAGAAACACAAGGCGATCTTTATGTGCTTGAGGATTCAATCTCAAATGCACCTATTTTATCTTTATTTAGCTCTAATGTTGTTAAGTGTTTAAATGCCGTTTGGCATGCTAGATTAGGACATCCTCATGCTCGTGCCTTAGGATTAATGTTGCCTAATGTTTCCTTTGATAATTTGAATTGTGAGGCTTGTATTATGGGAAAACATTGCAAATCAATTTTTCCGAATTCTAGTACCATTTATGAAAATTGTTTTGACTTAGTTCATTCCGATGTTTGGACATCACCTTGCACATCTAGGGATAACCTCAAGTATTTTGTGACATTTATAGATGAAAAATCCAAATATACTTGGCTTACACTTATTCCATCTAAAGATCGTGTATTTGATGCATTCTCAAATTTTCAAAATTATGTAACTAATCAATTCA
>JAKUCM010003503.1:0-14665 GCA_023374145.1 Lepidium sativum
CAAAAGATCAATGAATTGAAATGAAACGTCATAATATTGTTTCATGTCAATTACACTCTGTTGATTTCTTCTCAACCTTATCCAACTCACGCATTGTCTTATATTTATATTTCATGGTCAAATTATTACCTAATTTGGACAAATATAAGCAATTGTGTTCTAGTTTTTTCTTGTATCATTTTTTTGTTCTTTTTGTTGATTAGTACTTATACTAAATAAATGACCTGATTTTGTGAAAAAGGAAGTAAGGAGAAATAAAAGGGCAAGGCTAGCCATTCAAAATAGATCAAAAAGAAATTGAAACACAATTGCTTATATTGGTCCAACTGAGCTAATAATCTAACCACAATTTCTTATACTGGAACATAATTACTTATAATACTCCTTATAGGAGTTTGAAAGCTAAGTTCAAATCAGATTTATTATTTTTGATGGAGACACCTGAATCAGTGGTACCGTAGATAATATAAATCCTCCTTTACCCAAATAAAGTTGTGGTTGATCCTCAAAGTCATGGGAGTGGCTGTTTATTACTGATGTGGTTTGAAATGAATCAAGTGAATATATTATCAACATCAGAGGAATTCTTGGATATATCACCTATGAGAAGAACAACTTCTATGCAACCTTTGCTTACTTCAACTCATATAAACCACAAATAAAATTAATCTAGCAGCAACTCTTAGGATTATCAGAGGTAAGACAAGCACCCTGGATCTTGATGGGTGATTTCAATGATATCTTGTCTAACAAGGAGAAGGTGCAATTCGTCCTGAGAGCTCTTTTACAAATTTTAGATCCTTTGTATCAGAAACTGTTTTTTTTTTTACTTACAACACTCAGGAGATCCATTGTCTTGGAGGGGAAATCGACAAAATCATCACTGAGGTGTAGGCTAGATAGATTTCCCAAGCTCGCAAGTATGGTTCTGTTGCCATTAAAATTGATATGGCTAATGCCTATGACATGCTAGAATGGAATTATCTAGAAAATGTCGTGCTACAATTAGGCTTTCCCTCACGATTTACTATGTGGATTAAACAATGCATTTCAATAGTCAAGTATGCAGTCACTATCAATGAGCAACCTAAAGGAAAGATCATCCCATCTCGGGGAATCTGGAACAGAGACCCATTATGCCCTTACCTTTTCGTACTTTCTAGTGAGGTAATTTCTAAATTATGTCGAAAAGCTCAGGAAGATTGTAGTTTACCAGGATTAAGAATCTCAAAGGAAGGAACTCGAATCAATCATCTTCTCTTTGCAGATGATATTATGTTTTTCTGGAAAAATAACATGAGTAGCATTAGCAAGTTGCTGGAAATAATTCATAAGTATGAGACAACTTTGGGAGATGCAATCAATAAGCAAAAATCTGATGTAACTTTTGCAAAAAAATATGAGCTCGACTCAGAAGGAGAAACTAAAGGATAAGTTACAAACCATACATGAAGGTGGTCTTGGAATATACCTTGGTCTCCTATAACACTTTGAGCGTAGAAAAAATGACATCTTCAATTCGATCATTAATCGTATTCAACAAAAAAGAGTAAATTGGACCTCAAATTTTATATCACACGCACGAAAATCCATTATGTTGAAGATTGTGTTTAGCTCCTTGCCAACATATGGCATGCCTTGCTCCACAATCTCGATCTCAATGTGCAAAAGAATTCAAATAGAGTTAACACAATTATAGTGGGATCAATTTGTGAACTTCAAAAAAAGATCGTGGATATCCTGGAAAAAATGACACAAGAAAAATAGAATGGCAAGTTAAGATTCAGAGATATCCAAACATTCAATGTGGCTCTAATAGCTAAAGTTAGTTGGTGAATTATTACTGATCCTAAGTCCCTATTAGCTAAGATGTTGTTAACTAAATATTGTAAGGAGGAGGATTTTATGTCATGCACTCAACCTTCAGCGTGTTCTCATGCTTGGAGAGGGTTTCTAGAGGGTAGAGGCTTACTTAGAAGTCAGTTGGTTGGGTTATTGGAGATGGTGAGAGCATTAACATTTGGTCTAAAAATTGGTTATCTACAACTTCCCTAATCTCTCCCTTTGGACCACCTATTAAAGACCAGAAAAAGCTATTGGCTAGCTCTCTTATAAACCCAAAGTTAAGATATTGGAATGGTGAGA
Organism: Lepidium sativum; assembly: GCA_023374145.1. Classification (NCBI taxonomy): domain Eukaryota; kingdom Viridiplantae; phylum Streptophyta; class Magnoliopsida; order Brassicales; family Brassicaceae; genus Lepidium; species Lepidium sativum. Next base: position 2,146 of record JAKUCM010003503.1, read on the forward strand.
AAAGTCAAGGATGCATCCCTGCTTATGAGATGCAAATTAGATGTACTAAACCAAGTGAAGTTCAATGCAGAAATAAGTGAATCTGGTTACCGACCTTAAATGGAGAATATATTGCAAAATCTGGATATCATGTGGATGCGAAGGATGCCAATAAACTATGCCAATTGGTTGAACTGAATAATATCAATGGGATGCATGATGTTTGATCAATGAAGTTAGCCCCAAAGCTAAAGTTCTTCATTTGGAAGATATTAAATAAGGCAATCCTAGTTGGTGAATCTTTTCAAATCAGAAACATAGTAATTGACCCTTACTGTAAGAGATGTGAAAATCTAGTGACAATTTATCATTAACCCGCAAGTTTGCTACAGAAATCTGAAACTCTGCTCTTTTTTCACAAGTCCTTAATCTTCAAAACCATTCTGATTTCCACAAGTTTAGAGACTACACATGCAAATTCCAGTCTTTCCACTGGTGGGGTTGACGGTTTCTCCTCTAGCAACTTGGATCATAGGGGCTATCTTGAAAGCACAAAATGACCTAGTGATGCGGAATCCCGAAGGAATCGTCACTCCAAGTTTTAAGGATAGTCCTTGGTGTTCAAAGAACTTGAGTAACCCCCACCTTAGGTATATCAAACCTAAGATTGTTGTTGTTTCAACTCGCCTTCAATTAAGCAATGTGGTGAAACCACATAATGTTGACTCGAGTAGCCCCCACCTTTAGTATATTAAACCAAAGATTGTTGCTGTTTATACTCGCCCCTTCACCCCAATGGCTAGGAATGGCCACACAAGTGTGATGGAAATAACTTGATAAACCAGTTTGATCTCTTGGATATGCCACACCAAGAAAGATCGAAAAGTTCACAAAGAACAAATGAGAATCACTCTCAAATTTATTGATAAAAAGTTGGATTCTCACAAATGAGAATTACATGAGTTTATAAAGAAAACAAATGACTCTCTAGATTCCTCTAGACTTATTGAATATCTTAAAGATGAAGAGTAAATACTACTAAGTAAATGACAAATAAATGTCACAATTTATTATGACTTGAATGAGAAGGACTCTTGAACTTTTGGCCTCTAAAATATCTTTTAATCTTCCAAATTTGTCACTATTCATGGGCTGGACTTTAAGACGTGATTTAGGACTTTTCTTGGACGTGTAGAAGGCTCAAAGTGGTTTGGACTTGGCAAGTATAAAGTCCAATGGATTCCTTATGTTGTTCTTTTTCCAAAAGGCCTTGAATAAATCCACAAATGCTCTCCTTGATTTGTTTAGCTTGTGATCTTGTAATTGGACCGACTGGAATCTCCAAATCTCTCTCGTGATCTTCATTGCTTAGCTCCAAGTTCTCCTTAGCTTCCTTGCTGCTTTCCATGATCATATTATCCTCTTCCTCTTGAAAAGGATTTGACCTCAAATCAGGTTCATCTGCATCAAAAGGAATCAAGTCAGAAATGTTAAAGCTATAACTGATTTTGTACTCACTTGGCAAGTCTATCTTTTAGGTGTTTTCATTGATCTTTTCCAAGACTCGAAATGGCCCTTGGCATTAGCTTAGACTTCCTTTGAGCTGGAAATCGTTCTTTCCTCATGTAAACCCAAACTAAGTCTCCGGGTGTGAAGCTCTTCTTACATCTTCCTTTGTTGGCTTTCTTTTGATATTGCTTAGTCTTTTGCTCAATGTTAAGCCTCGTCTTTTTCATGAAGTTTCTTTACCATCTCATCTTTCTTTTTCCTGTCTAAGTTCACAACCTCATTGAAAGGTAAAGGTGATAAATCCAATGGAGTTAAGGGATTAAAACCATATACAATCTGAAAATCTGAAAAGTTAATAGCCGAGTGGATGGAATGATTATAAGCAAACTCAACATGAGGCAAGCAATCTTCCCAAGTTTTGATATTCTTTTTAATTATACCACGCAACAAAGTGGATAAAGTCCTATTGACTACTTCAGCTTGTCCATCAGTTTGTGGATGACAAATAGTAGAAAATAATAACTTTGTCCCTAAGTTAGCCCACAAAGTTTTCCAAAAGTAACTAAGAAAATTAGCGTCTCGATCTGAAACAATCGTCCTAGGCATGTCATGTAAACACACAACTTCCTTAAAGAACAAATCAGCAACAAATGTAGCATCATCATATTTGTGACAAGGAATGAAATGTGCCATCTTAGAAAATCGGTCTTACGACCACAAAGATAGAATTCATACCTCTCTTTGTTCTAGGCAACCCAAATGCAAAGTCCATTGAGATATCAGACCATGGTTCACTCGGAATAGGCAATGGGAGATTTATACCTTGAGGTTGGACTTTAGACTTAGCTTGCTTACAAGTAACACACCTCACACAAATTCGTTCCACATCTCTTTTCATATGCAGCCAATGGAAATGTTCTTTTAGAATATCCATGATATTGGAGACGCCAAAATGTCACATAAGGCCTCTTCCATGTGATTCCCTAACCAAAAGATCTCTCAAAGAACAATTAGGAATGCACAATTTATTTTCATAGAATAGAAAACCCTCATGAAGATAGAATTTTCCATACGTATGCTTCACACAAGTCCTAAACACTTCTTGAAAGTCAAGGTCAGTTTCATATAACTCTTTGATGTGCTTAAAACCAAGAACCTTAGCATCAAGAGTAGATAATAGTGCATATCTTCTTGATAACGCATCAACCACAACATTTTCCTTTCCTTACTTATACCGTATGACATAAGAAAACGTTTCTATAAACTCCATCCAACGATCATGTTGTTTGTTTAGTTTCTATTGACCCTTCAAGTGTTTCAAAGACTCATGATCCGTATGAATCACAAACTCTTTTTGCCAAAGATAGTGCTGCCATGTTTGCAAAGCTCTAACCAAAGCATACAACTCCTTGTCATACATCAGATAGTTTAGAGCTGCTTCTTCAAGTTTCTCACTAAAGTAAGCGATTGACTTCTTCTGTTGCATAAGCACAACTCCAATGCCTACACCTGATGCATCACATTCAATCTCAAATGTTTTAAGAAAGTTAGGTAAAGATAAAAGTGGTGCATTGGTGAGTTTCTCCTTAAGTTGTTGGAACACATTCTCTTGAGCTTCTCCCAATTTGAATCCAACATCTTTCTTGATCACTTCAGTAACTGGGGCAACAATAGTGCTAAAATCAGGAACAAGGCCATGGAAACTTCGAACTTCTCCTACGGTTTTAGGACTTGGCCATTCTCGGATTGCTCCCACTTTCTCCTCGTCTACTTGAATGTCCTGTGCACTTACAACAAAGCGTAGAAACACAAGGTCATCCGAACAAAATGTACACTTTTTCAAGTTAGCATATAGCTTTTCCTTTCTTAGTACACCTAAAACCGATTACAAATGCTCATTGTGCTCTTCCAAACTTTTGCTGTTGTTGTTTCAACTCGCCTTCAATTAAGCAAGGTGGTGGAACCACGAAATGTTGACTCGAGTAGCCCCCACCTTAAGTATATTAAACCAAAGATTGTTGATGTTTCGACTCGCCCCTTCACACCAATGACTAGGAATGGCCACACAAGTGTGATGAAAATCACTTGATAAACCAGTTTGATCCCTTGGATATGACACACCAAGAAAGATCGAAAAGTTCACAAAGAACAAAAAAAAATCATTCTCAAATTTATTGATAAAAAGCTGGATTCTCACAAATAAGAATTACATGAGTTTATAAAGAAAAGAAATGACTCTCTAGATTCCTCTACACTTATTGAATTTCTTAAAGATAAAGAGTAAAGACTACTAAGTAAATGACAAGTAAATTTCACAATTTATTATGACTTGAATGAGAAAGACTCTTGAACTTTTGGCCTCCAAAAAATATCTTTGAGTCTTCCAAATTCGTCACTATTCATGGGCTGGACTTTCAAACTTGATTTAGGACTTCTCTTGGACTTGTAGAAGGCTCAAAGTGGTTTGGACTTGGCAAATATAAAGTCCAATGGATTCCTTATGTTGTTCTTTGTCCAAAAGGCCTTGAATAAATCCACAAATGCTCTCCGTGATTTGTTTACCCCATGATTTTGTAATTGAACCGACTGAAATCTCCAGAGCGCTCTCATGATCTTCATTACTTAGCTCCATGTTCTCCTTAGCTTCCTTGCTGTTTTCCATGATCATATCACCTAGTATTTAACAACAACAAACAATCCGAATAAGAGGTTTTATCTATGACGTTAAAGGCAACAAAAAGTGGGAAACTGCACAAGTAAATGTTTAGCCAAATCAGATCCGGGTTTCAAATTCATACCAAAATCTACTCTGCATGGACTATTAATTTTTCGGATGCGGCGTGGAACGCTGATAGATTAGCTTCTGGATTGGCTTGGATCTTCAAGGATGGCGACTCACAGCTGGATTATGGTAAAATGATTCTCCAATTATTGGCTTCACCCCTAGTTATGGAAGCTCTAGCGGTTAGAGTGGCTATTAAATGTGAAATCTCGAAAGGATTGAGACATTTAGATCTTCGACTGATTCACTTACCTTAATCACGACCATAAACAGTGGAGTGATCCCCTCATAGATCTTTGGAATCATCACACATATTTCATATCTTCTCTTAGCCTTTGGCTCTATCTTGTTTAAGTTTATTCCTAGATTAGAGAACTCTGATTTTTATGCTTTGACGAAGTTCTGTTTGCTTTCATTTATGTCAAACTCTGTTGGTTGTTGAGTTTTATTAGTGTAGAAGTATTAAAATTAACAAAAAATGCTCCTTTATATACCCGTAGTACACGCTTTGAAATCCTAGAAACCACATGTTTTAAAAATTAACAACAGTAACAATTTATTAACAAATGTGCTTATAATGGAAAGTGAACATGACTTTTCTCAAAAACGGGCAAGTCAGAAATAATTCAGAATATTTTTGACCAGTGAAGAAGTTTGTGCTTTTTTTGGCGATTACATAAAAGTTAGGTTTTTTTTTGGTCGATTTCCCTTTTAAAAATGAACAACAATAAACAACTTATTAACAACCGTTTAATTTTCTGTTAAGTCCATCGATGGTATGCTTATAATGGAAATTCAACGTGTGACTTTTGTGAAAACAATGGCAACTCAACGATAATTCATAGTTTTTGTTAGTAAAAAAACTTGTTTTTTTGGTGATTCTTGAAAAAGTAAAATTTTTTGACCGATTTTTTATTTTTTATTTGTAAATAATTTATATTATTTAGAAAGACATGGATAACCTATAAAGAAATTTATGTGCCGAATTACTCTCCGATAGTTAGAATGATTATAAGAGAATTTTAGAGTATGAGTTTAGTCTTATTGATCTAACTATTAATAAATAAATAAAAGTTTTTATATTTACATATATCATGCAATAAAAAATTTTATGCTACACATAAGATATTTGTTTTAATGTTTAACATTTGAAAAAGTAAGAAGAAAGAAAGAAAAACCACTAATTTTTGTTATACACTAATTATTTTCTTCCATATTAGGCATTTTGGTCTCCTGTTAGAAACTCAAACTTGAGCAAACAAAAAAAGAAAACCGAAAAACTATCTTGATTTTAATTTTAAGAGTTGTTACAAACTATATGTTATATTTATTATATAGTTTATAATATGATTACAATGGAAGTGATTTCTAATATATATATAAGATGTTTCATATATATCATTACTTGATAGAGTTCCTTTTTATTTTACAATCCAACGTGCTATATAATACAATTAGAAAACAGTATGAAAAGAAAAGAAAACTAAAGTACTTGGTGCGAATAAATTCGGACATAAACAATTGCGTGTCTGACAAGTGACAACTTACAATTTCGGTGTTCCTTTTGGGCCGCAGTTTATATTTTATTCCCAAATATGAATGCACAAATGTTGAAAATAATGGTAGATATGATCGAATTTACAAAAGGGACCAATTTGAATGTAACTAAAGATTCTAATTGCGTAGGTTATATATATATTCTGTAGAACGTTTCGAAACAAAATCTGTAGATATGTTTACAATAGAAGGTGCAGTCTTTTATACGCACGTGATTTATGGCAGTTTAATTATCTGTAAAATCTTTCTTGGAACCATGTGACCATATTAAATTAAATGTTACGTGTAAACTAATCATAGAGTCATAATTGATTTGTATAAAATTCATACAACACGTGATAATTAGTTTCATGGTATGAGATTAGGGTGATTTAGATGTAGCAGAAAAAAGGGTATCAACTAACAAGTCAACAAAAAGTCCTAAAAATATGGTAATTGTTTATTAAGGATATTTGTGGAGCATAAATAGAATCATGAGTTTATTATAAATAGAAGAGCGAGAAGAATTAAATCAGTGGTGTAGTCGCTTTACAAATCCTCAAAATATCATGGTGATAGACTCTCTTTACATTCATATAACAAAAAAAAAAGAGAGAGGTGGTGGTTATACGGATTCCATACGGCTCACGTGAATTCCTGTTTCCTTCTTACATTATTACCTTTTCCACTTTGATTGCTTGGTCCACTCCATTTTAAAACTAATTTTTCAATAAAGTTGAATTATTTGAGGAAAATCGAAAAGAAAAAGTCTATAAATAGAGACATGGGTCCACTTCTTCTTCTCCGAATACTCAATCTCGAATCTAAGTCTCTCAAAGTATTCTCACATTTCTTATTCTTATCAAACAACAATGGATTCATTTGATTTCGAAGACGTTCAATCAGAGACATCAAAGGCGTTGAATCCTTTCCAAACCATTGGTTTCTTCTTCCGTGTGCTTGAGATCGCCGTCGCTCTTCTCTTTGTCTGTTGCTTCTTCACTTGTCTTCCCTTCGCCATTGAATTCTCAGGCGACTTTCTCCGTCGTCTCGCTTGTGTCGTTTCCACTCCTATATTTATGTTCTTCCTTGGTAACTCCATTGTCGTTGCTCTGTTAACCTCCAAATCCTCCGTGTTTTCCTCCGCCGGTGCAGACGGGAGAGCAGAGACGGATATCTACGAAGCATTTCTCAGATCCGGAGAGAATCGTGTCAATTCTTCCGACGGAGATCTGACGGAAGAGATCATCGTCTACGATGACAAACAGATGATCACCACCGTTGATACGAATTCAACTTCAAATTCAACGGTGGCGCGTGAAGATCACGACTCCAAGAAGGACTTAACTTCTGTTACTGAAGCAGTGAATGATCATCCTGAGAAGCTATATCGAAGAACCAAATCGGATGTTTCTATGAAACAGAGTCCAGAAATGGTGACAAAACCTTCACTCCGGCGATCGGAAACCGAAAAATGCCGGAAAATCGTCGAAACTTGCGAAGAACTACCATCGGACGAGAATTTTCCAGAGGATCACATGAGTAACGAAGAGTTTCAGAAAACTATCGAAGCATTCATAGCGAAACAGTTGATATTCCGTCGCCGGGAATCTCTCGCCGTCGTGATCCATAACAAGATCTAATAAAAAAAGTATATACTTTATTAAACTCTGTAATCCTCGAATCAAGAATTTAAAAATTTTGGAAGTAAGTTTTATAAAATTAACATTTGTAGATGATCGATCTTCTTTGATGTTCGAATCAAATTTGTTCAAAGATTCAGATGCATTAACACTCTATTTTTTATGAACAGTTCTCTCTGTTTTGTCCATGTTTAATATATTCACTTTTGTTTCAGTGAGTGTCACTTCCTGAAGTGATAATAATACAAAACTTGAAGTAGAAGTTATGTTTCGTGCAAATTATGGCATTTACCACTATTACTTTTGGTTTTAGTGCGATCCAAGTAACCAATTTTCGTTTTTTTCTATTCATTGTAATGAAAATCTGTGATTACTTTATTTAATCATTATTAGAGCATCCATCTTCTTGAACCCTTAGGGGTTCTTAAAATTTTTTTTTTTTTAAAAAAGTGAACCATCCGGGTTCGCTACGTGCAGGCTCATTCTGGCGAACCCGACTCTTCACTATTCACTTTTTTTTATTTAATTAATTAAAAAATTTTTGAAATCTGAGCCAAAAACTCCTTAAACCTTTGATGCGGATGGTGTTAGATTTTGGTATTGTTGCTTAGCGTTTGATGAGTCTTCATACAAATCACTCAAGTCTTCATACAAATCAAATAATATAATTAAGTAATCAGAAGACAATAGTTACGGACTTACGGTGGGTACGTTTTAGCACTAATCATAGTGCAATAATATTGAATTGCAAAAGTACTTACAAAATGCACTTTTATGCAGAAAATTTCGAGAAAATAAAGTGACTTTCTTTTTCACCTAGACCCGTAATATCTGCCGATAAATTTTTTTATAAAGCACTTTCATTTTACTTTTTTTCTTCTTCCAATAATATATATTGTTTGTTCAATATTTCAATTGTTTTTTTTTTCTGGTAGCAAAAGAAAAATATGTCAGACAGTTGACCATTCAGAGACCGAGCCAAGTACCGATTATCTACAAGCTAAAGGGCCCGATGTATAAGAGATGATCGTGGCCTCTGATGGCTTAATCATGATTCCTTCTCAAGTTTAAATTAAGGGCCTGTATAGAACCAATCTCTTTCAAATTTGATTATAGGTATTAAACTTATAATTATAAGTTGTCTCTTTTAACTTTGCTATTCTTATGGGGATTTATTTGAGATCGACAGTTAAAATCCACCACGAACGGCTACGGTTATTGTGGTTGTTGGATTAGTCATTAATCATCAATGCACATTATTATCATGGAGATTTGACTAAAATGACCTAAAAATTGGTTGCAAATACAAAATGTTAGTGAAATTATAATATCTTTTTTAAACAAACAAAAAAACAAAATGACAATAATAGTTATATCAAATCTATTTATGAGTAGATTTTATATGTAGTTTATAAGTGAAGTCTACTTCATGATTTTAATTTATTTTAAAATTTTAAAAATAATAAAAATAATTAGATGAAATCATTGCATACATAAAATATAACAATTATAAAGTATAAAAATAAAAATTTAAGAAATTAACTATCTAAAATTATATTCTTAAGTTTTGACACTATTAGTTGGTAATTATGTAGGATTTGATATTAGGACATGACATAAGTGGATTATCATGTAAGATTTGTATTTTGTTTACAAAATTTTAAAATGAAATGTTAAATTTTGAATATGTTAATAATTAATATTTTTATATGTTTTTTAAATTGACCATTAAATATAATAGTAATCGATATTCCATTTAGAAATTTATATTTAGATAAAATTTAGGGTTTAGAAAGAAGTTTTCAATTTAGTTATATATAAAATCTATAAAGTAGATCTACAAAGTGAAATTTTTATGAAGTTTCGAGTATAGACTTGCATAAGAAATCTATAAAGTAGACTTTTTATGAAGTGTACAATTTTTTTTTTGTGATTTTAGTTTACTTTTAAAATTCTTATTTGTGATAAACCGATATTTAATCGATTTGGTTTTAATTTTAGAGGTACCAATTAACCTAAGTATGAATTGAGTTTTTCAAAAGTGAAAAGAAAAAAAAACAACTCTAGCATTTTCCTTTTTCTCTCTCATCTTAACCAAAACCTAGCCCAAATCAACGGCGGTTGCAAATCAGATAGTGGTGGAGACTGGCGAAGACGAAGGTTCTTATTCTTTCGAGTTTTTCCTTGTGTTTCTTTATATTTCTTCACCTTTATTCTTTATTCTCTCTTTTCTCACATCTTGTTCTTCCCGTTAGAATATAGTAAATATTTTTGTTCAGTTTGTAAGTTAGTTGTATAGATTTCCTATTCTTTAAGCTTATCCCTTTTAGTAAGGAACTATATTATCTTTATATTGAATGAATGCAAGTAATCTCTTCACGGAGACAAATTCACCTTTTAATAATTTTTATGGTATCAGAGCAAAGCTCCTCTTAATTTCTTATTTTTTTTCTTTTCTACTTTCTTTATCTCTTCGCTGTTTTCCCTTCTCTCAATGGCTGGTGCTGCTGCTCCCGTCTCCGAAAAAGCGTACGGTGTTTCAAACATCAAATCGCACATATTAATTCTCCTCGATCTAGAAGAAAGTAACTATGATATGTGGAGTGAAATTTTTCAAACCCACTGCCTCAGCTGTGAAGTCCTAGGTTACATTGATGACACACTTCTCACTGCCAATGACAATGGTGCCACATGGAAAAAACGTGACGGTATCATTAAACTTTGGTTATATGGAACTCTCACACCAAAATATTTCAAAATTCTTTCGTGACAGAATCAAAAACTAGAGCAATTTAGCTCCGCCTTGAACATATATTCTGCAGCAACAAAGATGCTTGTGCTCTTCGTCTCGACAACGAGCTTCACAAAAAAAAAAAACTGGTGATATGAAAGTTGCAAATTATTGTTGGGAAATGAAGAAGATTGTTGATTCTCTGGCCAACGTCAACGCCCCTGTACAAGACAGAACATTGGTGATGTACGTACTGAATGGTCTAAACGCCAATTTCGACAACATCATCAACATCATCAAATATCGCCAACTTTTCCGTACCTTCAATGATGCAGCTGATATGATACATGATGAGGAATACCGCTTGAAAGGTCCAGTAAAGCCAAATCTGATGCACAACGATCATTCGTCTTCCTCCACTGTTCTTACTGTAAGCGAAGTTCAACCTGGCACAACATGTAATGACAATGAAGACCACTATCAGTATAACAATAGAGGTAGATGACGAAACAACAACAAGAATAGAGGAAGAGGCATAAATAGTTCTTCTCGAACTCAATACGCTCCTTTTCCTTTTCCATATTGGAACACTCCATTTTGGCCTAATCCGTACCAAATGTGGGGCAATCCGTGGCACTTCCATAGCCGAATATGCAAAAGAATGCTCAGCCATCGGGATTGCTTGGTCCTCACCCAGCATTCAATCCCAATTCCAACAACGGTGCAAACGGTAGGATTCAACCAACAACTGATATGGCATAAGCATTCAACACTATAACACTTCAAGAACCACCATATAATGAGTGATACATGGATTCTGGTGCCACAGCTTATCTCACGTTTGGCTCAAGTATGACTTCAAAATCTAATTTTAAAACTAGTATCGGAAAATCAGTTGTTGTTAGCAATGGAAGCTGCATACCAATTGCTGCTTCTGGATCTTTAACGATTGCTACAACCCTCAGCCTTTATCTCTAAATAATGTCTTTGTCACTCCTTCAATCATAATTTTTTTTATCTATGTAAGAAAATTCATCAGAGATAATTCACCAGAGATTTATTCAAATCTTGAATTATCTAAACCCATTACAAACTGATGAAGCTTTTCTTCCTCTCGTTCTTTTGAAATTTCTTTCATAGCACCACAAGAACAATTATGAACAGGTCTATACATATGCAATTCGTCCCAAAGACTGCACAACCGTCCATAATACTCAATTACAGATCGCCAATTTTGGCGACAAGAAGCAAGATTGGCTTTCAATTGATGAACACAAACGGTATTTCCTATCTAAAACCTTTCTTTAAGTTCATTCCACAACTGAGAAGCATCAGAGATAAACACCACTGTCGATTTTACTTTGGGTTCAATTGATGCACGAAGCCAGCCAACTATCATCGAGTTTACGGTTTGCTAATTTTTAATATTTGAATAATTGAAGCTCGGTTTTAGAAGTGTACCATTGATGAAACCAATTTTGCGCTTCGCTTGCAAGGCGTTCATCATCTCATTGGACCACTCACCATAATTTTTGCTTATCAACTGATTTGGAGAAATCAATGGATCGGGGTTATCAGAGCTTGCTAGGGAATAAAGCGACATTTTCGCTATGACCGGAACAAGCGCTCTCTGGCCAACGTTTTCTTGCGCAGACATCGCAGAGAAGAAGAATTAACAAAGATCAAACGATTATCAACTAATTTTGCGGAAAATTTTCAAAGATCTTCAAAATCGCTCTGATACAATGATAAAATCGTTTTCGGCAAAAACTGTGTATTCGAAACTTAAAAGAGAAGCTTATATCGATGGCTTTTGGGCCATCATTTATAATGAAAATATAAACCTTTATTGGGCTTAACACAAGACCCAATAGACTAACTAATGGATCCTAATATTTATCATTATATTAATTTTAATAGAGAACTGATACTTATCAAAAAGAAAAACAAAAGAATTGATTAAGTAAAGGTGTTTTAGTTTCTTGTCATATTGACTAAGATTATTTTATTGTTTGACAGAGATCATTAATGATGCAACTTTTTAGTTATTATTTTTGCATGAAATTACAAGAATCATCATCTTTGGTGAGTTAAATGGTCAATTTTGGTTTTTATTAGATTTGTGTACAAATCAAACTCTTTGAAGTCCTAATAGTTCGAGAATTGTGTCCTTTTGATCGATAGCCAAAATAAATATCATTTTAAATTGTTCGCTGAGCTTGAGCTCATAGTTAGAGTCCTAGAACTAAAATCCATTGTCATGTCCGTAATGTCTTGCATAGAAGTAATTCGATTGTTGTGATAAGTAGATGATCAAACTACTTCAAAATTCTCTCTCTC